>JAODVM010032003.1:0-19087 GCA_025400095.1 Phenganax marumi
ACATTTAAGGGAACTAATACAGTGCTCAACAATGAACTACTTCACTCTGATATTTCTTAAAAATTCTTCAGAACACAAAATTTCCCGGCGAAAAATTCCTACTTTGATCACAGAAACTTTGCCAGTGTAAACCGGGCCTTAGAAGTTCTTATTATGATCTTTCTTGATAATAAGGTTTAAAAAGTTCGTAAGCTGCAAATGCACAGACGGCCATTTTCTTTTTCAGTTCACCAATCTTTATTGAATTCATGTCATACAGTTCCTGAAATATGTACAATAATTTGTTGAGCACCTTGAGTAGTAATAGCAAAAGTGAACAGCACTTAGACCTAGTACACCACACAACATGTGTTGGTTTCAACAGGGCCTCTCAAAGAAATTTTGGGGCCGAGGGCAAAATCCACCATTTTCTTTTACATTTTGAAATTGCATAATAAAACACTGCTGGTGGCCTACACATATGTTATTGACTATGCAATGAATGCTGTACTTGTAGACTGTAAAAATTTACTAATTTTTTTACTACATTGTTAGTTGAAATTTTGCCACATTTATTTTTTCCCGCCTTAATTTATTTAAATCTATTATTTTCTTCCTTATTTTGCCCCCCCCCCTCCATAAGCTGGGTGCCCAGAGAAAATTGCCCCTTCCCCCCCTCTGAGAGACCCAGAGTTTTAAGCTTATTTCTTTGAAGTAAGGGAATATACTGCACACAAACGAAAAATACCTCCATTTTTGCTAAAATCACTTCAGTTGATTCAAATGATTCAGGGCCACCTTCCTGATACATCTTTTTGATTTCTTTAGAAGAGCACGCACATCTTAAAAACAGAAAATAATTTTCCATAGGGCCTAATTCGTGTCGGCTACTTGACACATACTTCGCAGAAGAAACGACAGCCAGGCCATGGGTCTCCATGAGTGAAATCATTTGGCATTAGAAGAAGTGAAAAAACAAAATATGGTGCACTGTGACCAAAAGCTCACTAAATACTCGTTAAATGTCACCTGACGTAGAAACACGCTCCTGGCTTCCCACCAATTTCATTATTTCTCAAAATTCCCAACAAAGTTGGCCAGCTCAGCAAAGACTCAGGAATATTTACCTGAGTGCAAAATATACATGTAAATACAAGGTTTTAAATAAACAAGCAGAGTAATGAGCAAACACCTGGAATAAAACAACTACAAAAATACCTCATCACGAACTTCCCTCAATGCGGAGTAAAAGAATTCATTGACTACATTTTCACTAGTCATATTTTCAACAAGTTCTGCTTTATCAACCTCCTAGAAAATAAAAAATTAATCATTAATAAGATGCAGTCTGCAAGTATAGCGAGCACATCTTGATGCAATATTGCAGTCGCAATTTCGTGTTGTTTTTATAGTGATATATTACCTACATTTGGCTCCATATGACCACCAGGAAAGTCAACCATACCTGGCGATTCACCAACCAAATTACTCCTTTTGAACATCACTGCATAATGATCACTTGACTCAACTATTACTGTCGAGAACGTAGGGTTGGCCATGCAAGCAAATGCATCTCCATATTTACTCAATCCATACTCTTTTAAAAGTTCCACGCTTGCTTTTGGCTGCATATTAGTACATTGAAACTCTTTATAAGACGTAAGACCAAATCTCAGTTGGATGAATTCTCTCTCTACCCTAAGACCATGAAAGCGAAATTTTGAACCATCGTAGATATTGGGGTTGTCTTCAAGCCTTTTTTGCCAAAGGTTTTCGATGTGTTGCTCGTAATCGGGCATGACTTTTCGATCGTACTCATGAGAAATGACAGCCTTGAAATATTCCATAGGTAAACCAACCATACTTGGAACGAAATGCGATTTTTTGTGGTCGAAAATAATACTGTACTCCTCGCAAGACTCCATCTTGATTTTCGAAAACATCTCAAATACTTCATGTACTACCCCTACAAATGCACCTGGAGTCCTGGAGTCCAATGACACTGGCCTTAATTCAAAATTATAATATAATTCAAATATATTTACCAACCATTTAAAGATGTAATGATGATCATAAATTATTGTATACAATCTGATTATCAATCATAATCAATGCTAAGTCTAAAAAAGTGAAATGTTGTGGATAATATACCTTGAAATCTTATCAAACACTCATCTCACAATTCTTCAGTGTTTGAACAATGCATAACTATTATTCACATTAAAACGTATTATAAAATGTTCCTTTAGACAATTGTGATCGATGCGTATTAGACATTTGGTGGTGGCGTAGGGTAATTTAACGAAAAAATCGAAGTTGATTTTTCAACCATTCCTCTGTGATTTCTTCAACACTTCGAACTTCAAAAATCTAATATACAAATGGAAAAACAGAATTTAATTGGAAACTTAACATGTCAACATGTCCTACTCGCTAATGTTGAACTCTATCTAATGCCAGACATTTTTACTCATTTGCCATGAGGAAAAATGATCAATGCTCATTCAAAGCATGACATGTACCTTTGTGGCTTGAACTTCTTTTACTAAATTTGTCTTTGAACCAGCATACATCATCTGGAGCTCAGGTTTACAGCCTTATAAAATAAGATTGAATAAAAAATATAGAAAATGACTGGCACTGAATTGATTAGCACCACATTAGAGCATAGATTACCTGAAGGAGAAACAAAAACAAGGCAATATGGATACGAAACACGACCATCATCATGATTGTAGACATACGAAAGCACGGAATAGCTGTACCAATCAAGGAAAAATCAACAAAAGATTTCTGTGCTAACAACTAGTACTATTACTTCATAAAAAGATACGAAGGTGTATGAGTAGGTAGTGCATCAACGTATTCCTCAAATGATATATCCTAAAGAGAAAACAGAATTTCCAACACCAAAGAAAAATTGGTTGAACAAGCCCAAAAAAAGGGTATCCATTCACAGAACTGGAAAAAGCATCATAAAATGAACAACTAAAACTGTCCAGATTGGCTATGAAATGTCATGAAATGCAAAAAGTATAGTACTGTAAAGTAAAGTATAGTATATAGTATGTAGTATAGTAGTATTGTAAGTACAGTACTGTAAAGTAAAGTTTGCATACTTCTTGTAATACATGGATCAAAATTGATACACTTTCCTCCAAAAAGGTATCAATTTTGGCCACATAATATAGAAACATACAGGAATTGCAAAACTGCAGTTATTTTTTGAACAACATTTTACAACCAAGTTGTGAAATTTTACTAAGTTTATGAAGGTCTTTCTAGGGCAATATTGTTGTCTAGATCAACACTTTGTCTATTATACGAAGGGCCATTGCCGTCATTAGTTACATCAGTTCATCAGCAATGAAGCAACATTAAGGAGGAAATGTTCCAACTCACTTCTAGCTCCTCATCTTCTATAATCAAATGCTTCCCACGATCAATCTTCACTGATAAAAAAAAAATAACGCAAGTGAGCGGGGCAGCACACTATTCTTCAACACACTAAACAAATTCTTAAATATCCCCTGGCACTGTAGGACTTGGTTCACTTTGTCTAACATCAGATACTTGTTACAACATTGATTACCAATGGCAACATCTGTGCAAATATCCCTCAGCAGTACTTACTAACAATGGCAGCAATATTCTTATCTTTTCTCATTTTAAATTTATTAATTTTTGCCTTCAGCTCATCGTCAATTTTGCAAATTGTTAAATCACTCTGAGAACTCTGAAATAAACATGTAATTAAAAACATTAAGAGTCTATAGAACTGCCCAAAACACAAAGCATTCACTTCTGGTACTTCAACAATCGTTATAAATATAATGTAGATTTAAAAACACAACAAAAATGGCAAATTCACGAACAGTACCAACAAACAATAATACATCTGTAGTCAAACTTTTATAAATCGAAAACTCACCATTATTATTTAGGCAAAAACAAGCACTTTCTTTATAGTTTCAAAAACATTTAATATTTCCTGGTTCTTTGGCCTTCCGAGCCAGCAATATTCCCAATTTTTAGTCAGCAACATCCACTTTCTCCCCTGCTTACGTCATGTTGTTTTTACTTCTTCCGTTGCTCTTTGCCTTGTTCTCTTTTGATCAGAAAAATTTGGCAAAATTGCAGAGGTTACAAAAGTCGGTAAATTTTATCGCTTTTGAATGCTCTATTTATATCAAATGTTTCCGCGAAATAGATGAACGAAATCACTTCGCAGTGTGAGGGATATTGTCGTGAACGAGTGTTTAATGTATAGAATATTACACAATCACATTAATGTGGTTACCTCCTGCGTGTTCCCAAGCGCACTTGAAATGATGGCACGCGTTCATAGTTTTAAAAATGTTTTAATATTTTCCATGATTTGCTTCCATAGAAAGGTAAGCCAACAGACGACAGTTCCTAGAGATTAGATACTAGCCATTTCAGCCAAATCGATAATGAAATGTCGTTTTTTTTGAACTAGTGAAGTCTTTTTTCACCAGGCAAGAAAAAAAGTTTCACCGTGCGCAAACTGCCGTAACGAAAGAGACAAACAACGGAGAAATCTTGAAATGAACTTCATATTCAATAAGTTGTTTGGTTTCAACGCCTCGTGTTTGTTAAGAAGTCTTAAACAGTTAATCGTTCTTTACACATCACGTTGTGATGAGCTGATGTCTTTTGTGCTGCATCATGATAATATTTTGATCGTCACTCACAATGAAAACTGTGAAGTCTTCTAATCCAACTTGATGTGAAAAGAGATGCCAGCATGCATCTTTTGTTATTTGTATTCACGATTATCCTTGATAACGGGTCGCGAGCTGAGCTCCAATTCGTGAATCCATAAAATGATATTTCATTTACCTCAACTTACCCTCAGATCTGTTTATTAATTTTATCACTTGTAGACATTTAGACACACACACGTGTGTTCACTGTTAATCTACCCGTCTTTTATACGGACATAAGCTAATGTCCAGACGGCTGGGTTGGTGTACTTTAACAAAATCGAAGTACGAATTTACTAAAAAATTTTCCAAAAAAAGTGAGGAGATGTGTCCTCATCTCACTACATTACACGTCTTTCAGTGTCTCTTCTTGATTGAAGTATTTTAATCAAACAAACAACTTCAAAGTCCTTTCTAGATACAAGAATATACTATAGTTTCAGTAGATTTATTGAAAAGACCATTTGCCCGATATGGTGACGACACTTTTTTCGTCCTTTGTGTTTAGCTTTGAAAAGGGTACTTTGCTAGAAAAGCCCAAATTTTCTTTCTTCTTTTTCTACATACTGCAAACATCAGGGTCAAAACTAAAAATTAGTCGCTACGTCATCACAAAAGTCCAGTGTCGTTTAAAACGAAGTGATCTGACTGACAATACGGATAAACAGCGCAGCAGTCCGCAACCACCAAAACCATATTCAAACACATAGAAGCCGTCCACGAAAAAATTATATCATATGCTATGAAATCGAGCGCTTGAAAATTTCCGCCTTGTTAATGGTCAAACGTTTTCCAATGAAAAATCCACTTTCCTCTGTTTAAAGTTTGGATGATTAACGAAAATTTAGCATGTCACATCTCATCATATAAACTTAATCATGAGCTCGCACTATATTAACTTCGACTTTCTTCCGCCAGCTCCCTTGGCCATACACGGGGCCAAAACGGTGCGCAACTGCGTCAAACATTGGTGTGAAGCATTTGGAAACAGTCAGACGTAAATTTAAAAGGCAAAAGAAGTAAAAGCGACAAGCGGTTGTCAAGTGAGACGACAGTAATGCTAATGATTTCATGAAATGCCGAAGACAGATGTTTGCCAAATATGTTGATTAAGAAAACAACAGTCTCTCATTGGCGGCTTCATTCTAAAATATTCGACAATATTTACATGAATATTGCGAACAGCCGTAACGTATAGAACTGTGTATTTGACTTTGCGGTAACTGTAGCGTTTGCCGTAACAACGGCAACCAACAGAGTAGTGCTGAGAGAGTAGGGTGAGTTGATCTGAAAGGAGTCAGGGGGCATCATTAACTCTACTGAGTCGACTCACTTTTGCCTACATCTTCATAATTAAAAGTTGTTTGTATAAAAAATAGACAACGCTTGTGTCGCTGTAATTTTGGAAAAAGGTTCCATTACGTCGTTTCGCGCGATGTCGCACCGCAATCCATCTGAAAACAGCGACGAAACGTTCGCTTGCAAAGTGATTCTGAACGTCGGAGGGCAGAAACATGAGACAACATTAAGCACGCTGGATAATTTCAAAGATACGCGTGTAACGTGGATAAGCGAGCGGCTGAGGCAGATGAAAAAAGGAAAACGGGAGTTCTTCATAGATCGACATCCCGGGATGTTCTCTCATATTCTAAATTATTTTCGTACAGGAAAACTTCACGCACCCAGGGATATATGCGGTCCAATGTTCGCTGAGGAGCTGAGCTTCTGGGGCATTGATCCCAAGCTCATAGAGCCGTGTTGTTGGTCTTATTTTGACGAGCATAATGAATTGGAGGAAAAATTACAAGGTTTTGGACCATTGGATGAGAAGGATAGTGTTGACGAAAGCGAATCTGAACCAGAACAAGGCCTGGAAGATGAAGAGGAGGAAAATCTATCAGGAGAAGCATCGAAAACATTAAGCAATGGCCAGCATGAGATGAAGGAACTTCGAAAGACCGCTTGTATAGAAAATAGCAGAGATTTATGGAATCAATTTTGCAAGCATGTTTGGAGACTACTGGAAAATCCTTTTTCGTCAAAACTGGCTTGGGTACGATATATATACTTATATATAGCGAGATATGCTTGGATGTACTTTATAAAAACCTCCGGCGTCGCTGATAACTGCGCTATATTTAATTCACCTGCTTCTATATACACGGTGTAGTTTGTTCAGTGCAGATGTCAGCACTGTCGACATATCACACGACTCATTGAGTATATGGCAACAGATTTTCAAAGTTTCATTCAAAACATTTTAAAACAGCGCTTTTTGCACCAAATAATTTCTTTCTCTGTATAACTTAAAGTAAACTGCAGTGATTCAACTCTCTCACACATCTAAGGCGACTTAACATTTTTTTGAGCAGGAAAACGTCATATTATCGAGTTTTGATTATCAGTCGCTCGTATCGCGTTTGTCAACTTTAAGTCGGATATGAGGCTTGACGTAACGAGAAAATACTAGCTGTTTTCAGATCATCTTGAAAAAGAACACTCGAGTCCAAAAAAAAGATAGTGTGCTCAAAACGAGACCAAAAACACATGCGATGCAAAACAAAGTTGAAGAATTTTGAGCAGTTTATTATAAATAAAATGGGATAGCGAATTGCAAGACTTTTTGCTTTCTCTTCTATTATGAACGGCTCGATAGGCATCAAGAACATTATTCGAACATACCACCATCATGTTTTTTGTTTATTCGTAACTAAAAAGATCTTTTTTATCAGAAAACGTGTGAAAATCCATGCAAAAGTTGACATTTTAAACCAACGTGAAGTTATAATTAACGGCCATTACGCCGGGAAAATCGTTCAGCGTCAGAAGGTGAAAACCCACGGTTTTATCAATGAACAAGCATATTAGCACTCGTTAATTTAAAGTGAACGAAAACGCGCTTTCAAACGAAGCGCTAACTATTATTTATACAAATGCTCATTGTTGAATGTCTGTTTATATGGGTACAGTCGGCGTAAAATGATTGTACTCAATAGTCCTCTGCTAATCAAAAATATACAGCAAGCGCAGATCGCAATATCGATGGTTTACTTCATGGATAATTATAAATAAATTATACATATAAACACATATATGTGGCATGATCTAAACAGCTTGTTCGCACAATTCGTATATTTCACTGTAAAATCTCTTTTTAGGTCGTCAGTTTTATTTCCCTGATCCTAACATTTCTGGTGGTGGTGTTATTTTGTATTACGACTATGCCATCGATTGATCTGAAAGGTGAAGACAAGGTTTTGCTCTCGCTGGAAATTGCTTCAATTAGCTGGTTTACTCTGGAATTCCTCGTTCGTCTTATTACAACACCAAAGAAGAAAAAGTTTTTAAGAACAGTGCAAACTTGGGTGGATTTTCTTGCGATTATTCCGTTCTACCTCGGACTTGCGTTTCCAAATGAGAAGGATCTGCGTGTTCTGAAAATACTTTACGTGCTGCGGCTATATCGCGCGTTTCGCGCTTTCCGTTTTTCGTACGTGTTGCAAGTCTTCATTCAAACTATAAAAGGCAGCTTTCGAGAACTGTTTCTCCTGTTCTTTACGTTTGCAATTCTAGTCGTTACGTACGGCTCTTTAGCTTACTATGCGGAGAGGAACGAAAACACAAAATTCTCAAGCATTCCAGCCTCGTTTTGGTGGTCTCTCATTACCATGACGACTGTTGGGTATGGCGACATTACGCCGGAAACAGTCTACGGCAAACTCGTGGGAGCAGCATGCGCGTTGAGCGGGGTGCTCATGATGGCTCTGCCCGTGTCAGTGGTGGCTAGTAACTTTTCTTTGTATAATAACTATGCCAAGGTATAAAGCAAGTAAATTGACCAGAGAAGATAGCGGATGTTAAACTTGGCACAATGAAAGATCTTAGGCTACCAATCCTTGTTCTTAAGTATCGTAACTCATCGGCGTTGTTCTGCGATCCGATCGAGAACCAATGAAGACAGAAACGATTTCGATAGAATTTTGCTTATTGGTGATCGCCGACGACGGAGTCTCGAGAAATCGCCGGTGATTTACGATAGATGGAAAACGTGGCTCTTGCAGAAAAAGCCTGTTCACTGCATCCTTCAATTGAACTCTTCATAGCGCATGAGTGAAACGGCAATCGTTTTACCTCTCTGACGCCTGATTACTTTAATTGTCAAGGAGGGACAGCTTTATACTAGAAATAGTTCGTCTGACAACTTTTTTTTTAAATATCAACTCGTCTTTTTACAGGTAAAATTCAAATTACCCCCTCGGCCAAAGAAAAAAGTGTTCAACGGGGACTTACAGTTGACACATAACGATAGTCCGGACACATCCACCACGGGCGGCGAAGGGTTGATGAAGACCGGCAACGGGCGACGACGATCGTACCGAACTCGTAGCCGGTACTCGTCGGTGATTCCGAGACTTGAGGAAGAAGATTGCAGTGATAATGAAGAAATAGAGATGACGCAACGACAAGAGGTTAGGTACTTCATATAAGACTGAATAAAACAGACAAATAAATAGAACGACAAGACTAACATAGTGCACGGCCTATTGGAAGATCACTTTTCTTTAGTTCTCGTAAATATTTTTCCGATTTTATAGTGAAATAGTACCGTGGGTAAATAAAGTTTATTATTATTATTATTATTATTATTATTATTATTATTATTATTATTATTATTATTATTATTATTATTATTATTATTATCATTCTTTGCTAACACTTTTCTCTCATACTACAGAAGAATGAGAAAACGCAGGAGAAAAAATGTTCCACGCCGAATGGCTCACCAAAACGTACACAAGAAGTATGCATATCAATCCCAGAAATGACTACAGTGTGAATGTCCCACCCTAATGGCGTATCTTCCCACAATAGTATCCCTGCATTACACCAATTGTACCTAGGCAACACTCCTTATCCCACCACGAACCGTAACCTAACGCCAGCAATAGGCAGGCGTCCAACAGCCATTAACGAGGTTCACATTTGACCATGAGAGATATCACCGAGCAAAGACAGACCCTGGTTGATCTTCGCGGATATATGTGGTGAGATAGCAATTTATACGATAGAGAGTATATAGAAATAAAAACGTGGATTCATTCATTCACTTCAGGCTTCGAGCGCATAGAGAGCAGACGTTGTAAAATAGACACAAGCAATCACTGATAAGTAAAATTTTTTGTTCGTTCATTGTTCGTTAATTTTTCTTCTTTACTAGTTATCGACTTTCAGGACTGGTAATTACGAAATCCTGTCTTTAAAAAGCTATACTAGACTGCTAGACATTTTATGAGTTCATCAAAAGCATGCCGACAAATTGTTTCGAAAGATATTAAAACGGCGCCACTTGCAATATGCTATCAATTATCAACGTATTTACGTCCTTTATGTTCGATTTACAAAAGCTTAACGAATCGGTTTACGTGTGCAAACAAAAGGCGAAACTATCCATAAGATTTTTAGACAATACGGCTTTCAATGCAAGAAGTTTTCTGTTTTTGGGACACAAGGCACAAATTTAGAAACTATAGGGACAAACAGTACTTCATCATTCATCAAGAGGTAAAGTTTACCATTTTCGTGACGTTTTCTAAAATTCCAAATTCTGACGGGAAGAGAGCTCTTAGACTTGATGCAATGTCAATTATTTACGAAAGCAAATCAGCGGGTCTCGAAAATTGCCTAAACACACACCGAAATAAGAGAGTAAATGAAGAAATAATTGGTTAATCTATATGCATGATGATGACGTATATGAGTGCAGCTGAAAACGCGAAATCTAATCGCAAAATGATCGACTGTCGGAGTCGAAGACCACAGATAGTTCCATCGAAAACGTGATTAAGTAAGAAGCAAACTTTTATTCAATGTGCTGCTTGTTCATGTCTTTTTCTTGAAAACCAGAAAATGGAAAACAATTGTGAGGAAAAGAGCCCAAGAAAATAGGTGTCAAGATTATAATTGTGAAAACCTCAGTGATCTTTTCCGGATCAAAAATCCTGTTTCAACAAAGGCCCACCACAGTTACCATTGAAAGCACCTCTACGTGAAGTCTTTGATTTTGTATCAAATCACACTACATGTACGAAAAGATCACAGCCAGTATCCACCTTGGTATTTGATATCACCACACGCAAAAAACATCTTATTTTTCTTCAGATTTTTTCAAATTAATCTCCGGCTACCATTTGACCACACCACATAAAGTTACAACTGGTTGCACTGTAAGTACATAGAACCTGATAACGCCGCACAGAAAGACAAAGGCTTTTTCCCTTCGACTTTGCTCATGATCTTTCGTTGTATACAGATATAAATCAGCGGGATAGTTCCATATTTTCAGTAGAATCGATAACGAAAGGTCACAAGTCATTCAAACAAGAGCTGTTCAATGTTTGTTTCTTAGAACAATTTCGTAGATGCACCTGCGCCAATATAGCCTATGACGTAGACCACTGAACTCTAGCTAGTTACAGTGGTCTACGTCGTAGGCTAGCGGCAATAACACGTACATGCACTCTGTAATTCTTGAAAAAGAAAAAAGAAGTCAGAAAGTTCTGTGTGTGAGATCCAAACCTTTCTTAGCTCTCCAAGGCAAACAACTGGAAATCTTTGATAAATCTATATCTACTAGACTCTTCTTTATTTCGTTGTACGTGATCTTATTAAACACACGACTTGTTGAACTCTGTCGTCACTCAATCCGGTGATCAACAGTATATATCCTTGCGAGCACCACTTAAATTTCACATTTCTCCGTGTTCATGTGTTTGCATTCAACCCGCTTAAAGGGTTTACAAGCAATATCCATGTACATCTTGGTTTGTAGACTAATATTGCTGCTGTTTAGGAACGCGTCTTGCGGACTGGATGAATTAATGTTTTAAAGCATTCATAATTGCGAAAGGGACAGCTAATTACTGGAAAACGCGTAAGTTTAATATGGCACGTTGATAAGCAACTCGGTTAGATGTCATGCGAAACAACTGAACGAGCAGACGAACACATACAGTAATTCATGAACGCAGGAACTTCGATGCAAGCATAAGACGTGAGAGGAAAAGGTGCTAATGGAGCAAAAGTGAAACAACTTGTGAAATCGAACACTTCTGGACGAGTGTGTACAGCATGTGTCATTAATCAACCATTTCGGTACAACCCTGTTATTGAATTGAAGAAGTCCACTTGGAAGTGAAAAAAGAACAGTTGCAGTTTGAAACTATTGAAAGATCTTTTACGCCAAGCCGGAGGAAAGGAAAAAGAAAAATTCATTTCCGTTTTGTGTAGCTATCTACGAAATTCAAATATTTGTATAGAAAAGTCAAAGTTTTCAAACAAATTATCATGCAGGAGCGGCAAGATATATTCAAACGCTGAATTGAAATTTTTCAGTCGTCGAGAAATATCGAAAACCGCCTTACTTACAAACACTTAGGAACAAGGTATGGTTGTGAAGCTTAAGATTAATATAAATTTGTCTTGTAATTATTGTATCCAAGCGTCCAAAAAGACGTACACATATTCATAGCACGTTCACAAGGGCACATTTACATATGTTATTTGCACGGCAGCTGATAAATAGATACCAGTGCCACAGAATTCTGGAGATCTGTGCCATGATCCATTTAATGTGAAAACCGTCTCACATTATAAAATGTACTGGTCGAAAATTGTATAGTAATAATAATGTGTGCCTGTAGATACAACGATGCAATGATTGAAGTTAAACAAGCACAGTACTTTTTGCTCAAAGCGTGGGAAAAAAACCAGATGATTGTCGTAAAAATTATAATCACAAAAAGATGCTCATTTTCTATATTCCACGTGACTACAAACTAGATAACATATCTTCAGTTTTTGCGCTTGACATCAGACAGAAAATAACATCTTACGCCAATTTGGCAGAATATAACCAAAACGCATGTGCGCCTAAATGTGTGACAGCAATTCTACTGATCTTAAAACTACGATTGTCAAAATGAGTCGAGAAAAGAATTCTATAGATGAGCCTCGGCATACGTACCTCACGATCCAATAAGAGACAATTGCATTTAATACAAAACAGTACATTGTAGTTTAAAATGAAAAAACTCTTTTTGGATAAATAATTGATGAAACGCAATTACAGTATGTAAGACTTTTTTGACGACGCAGGCCTCGCCACTGTAAGACGTGATTTCGACGAGAGCTGTCTAATAAACTTGTCGTCCTATACGTCCTATGTTGGTCAATATATGCTGAATCATGCATGTACAGTGTCAGTGTCATCGCTTTGCGAGTGGAATGAGTACAATTTTACCAAGTGCAGATTAAAATATATTGAATAAGCGCTAATTGCTGAGATCAAGACATGCAGAGAACATTCATGGAGCGTACGTTACTTTAGCAACTTCGGCTCATAAAACGAGATATATGCTCATGTGATAATTCAATACTTATGCTAGACTTCGCGTAATTTATCTAGGGTGTCATATCAGTGTATAATATATTCAAGCGAATGAAAGACGGAATCAAGTACATTAAATAAGCAAACAAAGCCACACACGAGATTGCAGCAAAATGTCTACGTGCTCTGGTGGTGTTGCAAACAATGAACAAGAGATTCGTGTCGTGCTGAATATCGGAGGAACACGCCACGAAACGTTCTTGAACACGCTAGACAATTTTCCCGACACGCGATTCTCATGGATTAGCGAACAGATACGAAAAAACCCTGACCACGGAGAATTCTTCTTCGACCGTCATCCGGGAATATTCCCTCATATTTTGAACTATTTTCGCACTGGAAAGCTTCATGTGCCCCGCGATATATGCGGACCTATGTTTGAGCAAGAATTAGTGTTTTGGGGCATTGATCCGAAACAGATTGAGCACTGTTGCTGGGCATACTATGACGAACACAATGAGCTGGAGAAAACCTGGGGTGAGCTATTGATGAGCGCCGGACAGGTAGATCCCTTCACCGATCAGGAGGATGAAGAACTCATTCTTCAAAGACCTTACGAAGAACTACCAGAGACTCCAGAGAATGATGAAATCACTTGGGAAGACGTGATGAAGAAAAGATGGCGAGGAGTTAAGAGACAAATGTGGCGTGCATTAGAAGATCCGTACTCCAGTAAAATAGCTTGGGTAAGTGGAGGAAGATTCCTTTGACAGGATGTTGGATAACCCTGCACTTTGCTTGCCATTGTGTAACTGTCACCCGCAGAGAATTACAAACTATTCATCTACCCAAGTACTTCTCAAAACAACAGGATGTTACAGACATTAAAATTTTTCACGTTATCCGTCAG
Organism: Phenganax marumi; assembly: GCA_025400095.1. Lineage (NCBI taxonomy): Eukaryota > Metazoa > Cnidaria > Anthozoa > Malacalcyonacea > Clavulariidae > Phenganax > Phenganax marumi. The sequence continues at coordinate 14,003 of JAODVM010032003.1, forward strand.
AAATACGTTTACTCACTAAGTCATGCAAAATTTAATTATCTTTTTTACCAATGAAAGCATACATGAATGCAATAATTTCTTTGCGCAATCTATTCAGGTCATCTTCTGATCTACGACTTGAGCAGGTGTTTTAAATTTCGAAGATACGCAAATTAAACTATCCTAGTTGCACTTCAAATATGAACTACATATAGATCCATTACTGATAATGAAAATTCAAATTCACGTCAATAAAATAGCGAAAAGTGGGCATTTTTACGCTGTTATCGTCACAATTTGAGAATGCTTAGGATTATGACTGAAGGTTGAACAACAGCTAGATGTATAATGTATTTTTCGGTAACGAACCCCGCCCGTCAGCAAATTACGAGAAACCGACATGGGAAATATTTGTTAAACTTTTGAGACGTGTTAAGTTTTCCGGATAATTTTCGATTAGCTTTCAATTATTTGGTTTTAGTATTTAGAATTACAACCGTGGCACATTAATTATCGAAATTTCTCTTGCTTAGGTCATCAATTTGATATCAGTTCTACTAGCCATTCTTGTGATGGCTATATATTGCCTCTCATCGCTGCCGGAGTTTGCCGACAAGTCATCGAAGACCTACGAGATATCCTTCGGCCTCGAAACATTCGTCATTGCGTTTTTCACAATCGAATTCATTTTGCGCCTGGTGACCTCGCCTTCTAAACGAAAACTTTTACGGGAAAAAAGCATCTGGGTGAATCTTTTGTCGATATTGCCATACTTCATAACCCTTGCTTTCAAGAACGAGCAATCCTTGGAAATACTTAAAGTTTTGTACGTACTGAGACTTTATCGCGCTTTCGAAGCATTTCGCTTTTCTTATGTTCTGCAAGTTTTTATTCAAACTATAAAGGGTAGCATCAAAGAACTACTTCTTCTCTTGTTTATCTGTTCAATTCTGGTCATCTCCTTTGGAGCACTGGCTTATTATGCAGAACATCAATCAAACAAGGAGGGATTCGCAACTATTCCCGCTTCTTTCTGGTGGTCTCTTATTACCATGACAACTGTAGGCTACGGTGACGTATCACCCATCACGATTGGCGGCAAAATCGTAGGCTGCGCCTGCGCTATTACTGGCGTGCTGTTGCTTGCTCTGCCCACCTCAATAGTCACCACAAATTTCTCGTTGTACAATGCTTACGCGAAAGCAAAAATGAAATTGCCACCTCGGAAAAAAACTCAAGTCGTTAGCCATACTTTAAAAACTGCCCAATTACGATGCCGGGACGGATTGCGAAGTAGCACGTACAGTCCATGTCATTACTCAGCATTGTCATCGAAGACTGGGCTCGAAGTATCATTCTCCAATACCACCCTAAATTCTCCGGATATGCGGATTCGCAGGCCAGCTATATCTCCATTAGCTCTCGAGATGAACAACGTTGGACTGAGCATGCGTCGAGAAGCTAATGGTACTACTCACATGACACGACGTCGATCTAGTTACTCGTAATATTTAAAGTTCTCAAAATGCTCTATGAGCCCTGCATGAATATTTCGAAGTTAACGAGCGGCAACTCGCTTAAAAATGTTGAAAATATGTCGTAGTATAGCTGTGCATACAAAGAGCTACAGTATAGTTATATGTAAGTCAAGTTAGAGTAAGAATTAGTACTAAAGAGATGTCTAATGTTACCAAATCTAAAGATATATTAATTAAACAGGCATTATATAAAGATTGTGTATGTAATTCAGTTACGGTTTACTAAGATCAAGTCTACACTGAGGTTTTAATGAGTTCGTCTCGTCAGAACACCAATTTCGATTCACTGCAAAGATGTTCATAACTTCAAAGTTCAAACGAACAGCTATTGCTGTTGCTGCGGTAAACCAAAATCTCCACGTTAAAACATCCAGCATAGTATTAGTGGGCGTCCAGTGAGGCATTCAGAAAAGCTTCTCATTACGTCTGGGGATTGTTTTTGAACACTTACTCGATTGCTTTACGTAGCTTACTCCTGCCCTCACGCTCACGCTTCGTCAACGCCACACTCAACTCGAAAGGTTCCAAGCCCGCTAGTCACTCGCACACATGCAGGCAGCCCTCAACTTCGGTAAGTGTCATGTTGATAGTAATCAGCACCCTGCATGTTCATAAAGGGATTACCATCTTGCTCTCCTCCATGGCCACCACGGTTCCCTCCCCATCCCTTATTACCCCTACCATTCAGCTCCATGCCTCCACGGCCACCGGCTGTCCAGCCTGCAGGAATTGGAAGTCGTAGATGAAAAGCGTTTTCCGTCGAAAGCTTAGCTCAAAACGCTGACACTTTACTTAACTTTGACTTTCATGCCATTTTAAGGAAGAAAGGAATTACTCTATGCCCTCAAGGTTTGAAGAGAAAGAACCTTGCATGAAAAGAACGATTAAGAACCGCCAATGATAGCCTTAAAGCTTTCTGGTATAATACGACAGAAAAGAACCAACGAATAAACAGTTCGATATTTGTCTAAAGACTACATTTTAGCTCTATTTAACAGTTTCTTACAGAACCAAAAGAAATTACAAGCCTGAGCTGCCATATCTTACCGAAGACACCCAACTTGGAATATGAGAATTTTTACCTCAAAGCACTCGAAAAAATCTTTATAGGACGAAATCTGGCCGAAAAGTTTGCGAATAACGAATTGAAAAATTCGAAATATACGACGAATTGGCTACTTCATTTTGATCACTATACTATAATAAATAAATTCATACCTCCTTGTACTCTAGTACTACGATTACCACCACCTGGACTACCTCTATCCCCTTTAGTACCTCTGCCACCACCACGACCACCACGAGGTCCTAGAAATCATATAAAACCACGAGTGATCTCTTAAATCTGTGGCCTATGGAAGCACTGAACTATATATGTATGGAAGACTGACTTCAGTCAATTGAGCAAACCAAAAAGTGAAGCGAAAAATAGCCGCTCATAAAGCTCTCTTGGGTGTCATTCTCAGTCTTTTTACACGCAAATCTACACGCGCGGTTAGATTACAGCCATGGCATATGAGCGAGCCTCCAATATTTGCATTTTATATAGAACTGCCGCTTTTTTTCTTCTCAGTATATTTTTTATTTTTAAATTAAAATTATTTTAAATTATTATTTGTTATTTTTTTAAACTAATTCAGTTCAAGTTTAAAACCCAAATTACTCGACCAAAACAAAACAAATCCATGCGCTTACACAATTTATGCGGTAATGCATTATATATTCTGTGTATCAGGACTTGAAAAACTTCAAAAAAGTCTGGGTTTCTTGAATACAACGTTTGCGCTATGCACAAAACTTTTACAGTTTTATAGCTTTAATTTTATAACGAAATTTTGTCACCGGTGGAAAAATACAGGCCTATTTTCCTTTTCCCTTTCGTTGCTTTTACAACTTGGTGCGACACAATAACGTTGCATCTTTATGTTTTAGCTTCTACATGTCTTTCTCGCTTTGTTTTTCCTACCAGCTCAGATTTTTTAGCTTGTTTTGAAATACTGTTTTTTTTCGAAAAGGCGGGAGCTTTACCGTTTTAAAAATTTCGCGCCACTTCTTCTGCTAACCGCGCGTGTAGATTTGCGTGGAAAAAGACTGAGAATGGCGCCCAAGAAAGCCCTGAGAACGCCTCGTGGTCCTCCATTTTTGGCTTGACTTTTTGAGCCGGAGTCAGCCTTCCATGTATGTATAGTCCAGTGCATGTTTTGTGCAAAAACTCCTCCTTGGGAATCAGTAGAATATTCTTCTCTAGACAGCGCTTTTGCTTGAAATTTAAAGTTATGTTTATAGTTTCAAGCACACACATATTCAATCACTAAAAGCCTTGATATCTTCATTCGTGTATCCGTATAGTTTCCTACCTCGTTGATCTTTTGGGGGCTCTTGTCGTTTTGAGAACTGCGGCATATCAGTAGGTGGACCCTGAGCAGACGGTTTCCCGCCTCTGAATGGCACCTAGGCAACAAAATACACTTTCAACTAACGTCGCCTCGTCACATATATATGAAACAATTTATAAAAAAACTCCTTTCCTACATGCTACAGAAGAAAAAAAATTCTATAAGCTGTTCAAAATATAGTGGAAGTCATTTCACCTTTCCGATAAGTACTCTATTTATAGCGCATTTTGTCTTCTCACGCAAAGCTCCGCTGCTTGTTTTTGTCACTTTGGTCAAGTCTGTCCGAGCAGCCAAGACGTCAGCAATGGAGACTGGGGCTTGCACTTCTAGAGATGATCTGATTGGCTGAAAATCTCTGGATATTGAGTCTTGCTTTTTCTAAAATGAAACAAACGAATTTTTCGATGAAAACTTGTAATTTCAGCTCAGAGTTTGTAGAAGCTGTCTCATTTGATCGAAAAAACTTTGCAGTCAAATTTGGCTGAAAAAAATACGAAGTTTTAGGAAATGATACAATACCTTGCCAAGCTCTGACCACTGAAATGATCGAACTGTGACGTCGAGACGAGTAAGCAGGGTCTGTCTACGCAGCGAGTACTCCCTTGATAAAGTCCTGTTGATTTTGTCAACTTGTTCCCATTGTGTTGCACTAAGACGCTTTGTAAGCAATGGTTCACCAAGAAATCCTTTGGGACTTTTACGAACTAGTTCATTCACCTTAAAGCAGTGAGAAAACGTGTCTGACTAAAGACCCTATCACGTGATGCAATTTTCCTTGCAACTTGGAACACCACTCTACTCTAGAGAGATATTAATTAGAAAAGAATGCTTGAAATGTTAAAAAAACATCAGCAAAGTAAAATGAAGGCTCGTGTCTGCCAATTTTACATCATTCAAGAGTAGAATTGCATTGCAAGTTGCTAAGAATAATCGCATTGTGTAACTGGGCCTTTAATTTCTATTCAACCCTTGAAGATACAATGCTCCCCACTGCATTCTACATTATTTTTCGGCAATATTTTAGCAGCTACAATCATGTGTTACCAGAGTTCGAATTAACGGGTAGCGAATGGCGATTCGCTATCCGTTTTTGAAGTTTCGCTAGTCATTTTGCTATCCAGAAATATTTAAAAAGATACTGTTTAACTTTTCTTTTACTTTAATTGAAGTAA
>JAODVM010032114.1:0-19078 GCA_025400095.1 Phenganax marumi
AACTACCTGTAAAGAGAGGTTTGTCATCGTAGTGTATGTAAAATCGTTATTAAATAAAGTTTTCATTATTATTATTAGTCATTATTGTTATTATTATTATTTTTTATCATTACTATTATTAATAATCATTATTATTATTATTACTGGTTTTTTGAATGCACTGGCTGCTAAAAGTGGGGAATTATTGAAGGTTTAAGAGAGTAGAATACTTCATTTAGTAAAGAAAATATCTAACTGTTTCATACTGCAACTAAACTCCTGACATTTGATTATCCCTGTAGGGTGGTGAACCAGATATCAACACAGTAGCCAAGATGGTTTTGAATGATTTTCAGCGCGGGAAGTTACCTTATTTTGTTTCTCCACCAACACAAGTAAATTTCTGAACAACTTCTTTTTTCATGCATTGAACTCGTTTGCAGTTTGGAGGATTTTACATTTCTGCTATACCTTCTTTATTCTCTGAGTGTTTAATAGTTTTTCACTTCAAATTTCTACTCAGTTTCACACCAACAGTTTTTTTCGATATAGCCCTCTGCTTCCGAAGCTGAGCAGAAGTCGAAAACAGATATACCAACTTTAAAGAAGAGCTTTGTAAAGGCTTCATGCTCGCCCGATCCAGTCGATGAAAGTGCTAACAATGACGATGATGTCACTGATCAGGTCTTATCAGATGATAGTAAGGACGTCGCGAAAAATAACGAGGACTTTCGATGTTCTAAAGATTGTGAAAGAGAAGCGAAGAAGATCGGTCCTGAAGACAGTTTGTCGACAGAGAACAATGAGGTCATGACTAATAAAACTGATGACGTCATGAGGAGTGTTGATGACAACACAACGAATTCCGTTGACGTCGTATTGAAAAACAGTGACGTCATGCATATAACTGAGAATAACACGATAGATGAGGTTACAACCAACAGTGATGATGTCACGAATGGCGCCACAGGTGATTTTACGGATGAAGATTTGAATGATAGTTCAAATTCTAAATGTTTGTCAGAGAAAAGTTTGGTGAAAGTGAAGCAAGACTTGCGGAGAATCAAATCCACGATAGAGTTCGTTGACGAAGATGTGGCGCGCTGTGATGCGGACTGGGTACTAAGTAATGACGAGGAGGACTGGGGAAAAGAATCTCCTGATGATAATATTGATAGTGATATTAGCTTTGATGTCGATGATAATGATGATATTGAGAAGGCAGATAATGAGAGTGAACTGATAGTTAAAACGGAGGTTGAGCCTGCAGTGAAGAGAAAGAAACTTTTAAAAGGTTCGTTGGTATTTTGTCAGTTGCTTTTAGGTTTAGCTCTGGAAATATCGCAATGATTAACTGTTTTTTTATTTCAGAGAATATAGTGCGCGGTAAGAAACGTGAAGGAGTAACGAAAGAAGTGATTGATTCTCCTTCAAAGAAATTTATTGTGAAAGAAACATCAGATGTGGTCACCATTGAGGCAGTTCACGTCGAGAATGGTAGGAAATTTTTACTACATTATATTTCTTTATAATTTATCAATATTTGTTTTGAAATCAGCCCATAGCCCCGCACAACTGTTCGCACGTTTTTCGAAGAGTTGAAAAAATTTCCTAAGTTCAAAAGTTTCTGGATAATTCGACAAATTGCGGGCCACCAATCATATTGCGCTTAGTAGAGTACGAGAAATACCGATGATCGTTGTATTTCTGTATAGTAACACTATCCCTGACCTCACAACTGAGTTTACAGATACAATAAACATTTTTCCAGCGTATTAAGTTCACCTGGCGAAATTTCGATCTATATATACCGATTTCACCACGGTCTCCAAATACTAGTAAGTGTTGTGTTTGATATCTCGTTCATTCTATTATTGTCTTCACTAAGTCTCTCTCTAGTGTCGTTCTCTTTTCTCTGATGTGATGTATTATATGGTTGCAAAGATTTCTCGTTTGTTTGGTTTTCATTTTCAAAACTGACATCATTTTCTTTTTCACGGTATGCTTCTGAAACGAATTCCTTCGCTTGACATGAATTATGGTAATTCTTGGATAAATTATCATGAATTATATTCTTGGACTGTGGTTGAAGGCAGATTCTGTAATCTTGGGAGATACTCGGGCTGTGGTCGTGTCGTTCTCGGCCGTCGGTCGTGGATACTTCGGGGTGGATTCGTGTAGCTTTGATGTACTTGATGGTCATGTTCAGTATGTCTGCTTTCTCCATTTTGTTGTAAAGTGAGACCTGGAGATTAAGATTTGATTAGCATTATCTGGATTAAGATTTGATTAATATCATCTAGGTCAAGATTGGATTAAGATTAAGACTTTGTGGAAGATTGGATTAAGAGTAGATTTGGTGTTCGTTGATCCAATCCTAGGGCAATAAGCTTTTCTTTAAGTGAGATTCACTTAAGGTTTAATTGTATTTCTATTCACAGCGATTCATCATTCAGTAATTCTAAACTTCCCTGAAGTCTCATCGAACTGAGTAACATATCTGCCTATTTCTTGTGAAGTCGGTTACTCCTTGAAGTTGAAATTTTCCCACCATATTTCTTAAGCCAACGGAAACAACACAATACTCCTACTGTTCAATTTCCTGTTAGTGAAAACGCTCCACCGACTACCTGCTTCCTATATTGCTCAAAATGCTTGCACCTCTTGCAAAAGTTTTGCATGATTTCTGGCGATCGATGTAGCCTTGCGGGCTTCGCAAGTGATTTCTCACTGAATTAAGTCACTCCATTCAGTAAGTGTAAGTGTGGATGTGGTTGGAGAAAAAATCCACTTTTGAGATCAGTGAGGAATTTCGATACAACTAGGTGGTGTTCTGCAATCCTTTTCTTGGATTTGTTGGGTGTTAAATGATGGTGAAGTAGTTGTGAAGTTTTGTGGAGCAAATGTTGGGCTTACTCTGCAGCGAGAATTGATGGTTGAAATCATACCGATTGTGATATTGATTGAAGTGGTCTGGCGAGAGGGTATCCGGTGTTTGTTTTGCATCAGACAGCGGCGGGAGTTTTGAATTTTGAATATTTGAATGACTGAGACCGTTGAAGTGCACTCGAGCAAGTGTTTGGGTAACGAAGTGTGGAATTTAGAGGGAGCCAGGATTATTGTTTTCGTGCTGGTTTTAAGATATTTTTCGTAAGCGGGTATTCGCACTGGTCTATTAGATCTAAGCTGTTCTTCCTGGAGATCCAGTGAGAGTGATTTCTCATTGAACCAGGGGGAGTCGTTTCTTATTGATCCAATAAAAGTCTTCCTCTGCTGAGCCAAAGAAAACCTGTGGTGTTTGCCGATGTCTAGCTGAGATCTATTCGTACTGACTGTACACTCAGACGACTGTAATATATCATCGAATGTCTCTTACCTCTTTGTTCAACGCAGATAACACCAAGTACTTTAATTCTTCTAGATAATTATTGATTTTTCTTCGTCGACACCGTTCCATCAACGGCTTTTTATTTTGCTGCAAAAATTATTCAAAATTAAGTCACTCGTTAGCTTCGCTCTATTTTCCGTCTAGTATTAATTGTATAATTCTCTAATATTAACTAATTTAGTAAAAGAGTGGCTGAGTATTAACAATTTAGTGTTTAAGGATATTTGGTGTTGCAAGGCTCCTCCTTATAAATTATGCTGAACGAGTTTTGAATATTTAATGAGCTGCTAAAATGCTGTAAAAAGCATTTGTTGCATGAAAACGAACTTTCTAAGCTCTTAAGAGCAAGTGAGAATCCCGTAATTCCTCTAGTGTTACACTACAAACTCGTTGGTGATGCATCGTGACAAAAATTGAAATTTTTCAGCTACTTTTGTAACGATTAGTGCACTTACCTTGACTGTACCGGAGTGACTATTGTATCTCGGCTGCACTTTTTCATCCAGCGATTTTTTCAGTTGCTCCAATCCCATTGCAAAAATAGTACTGGCTGTAAATAGACCTCTGTTGTGTCGTACAGTACTTTTCAAGGGCGGAATTATACTGCAGTACAAGTGCTAAGTGTTACCACTTAAGTTTGACTCGTGCCAAGCCTTCACGCGCGCTCCATGCTCAATATGAGCACACGTCATGTTTCACGCGACAAACAGGAAAAACCTGTTTTTCGTCATAGATCCTGTCCCCTGATTGGCTAAGTGGTTTGGGGTTATAATTGCTTCCTGAAATAGATTGGCTAGTAGTTTATGTTGAATAATTTGAATGGTATAACGGTTTTTACTACTGTTTGTTGGCATAGCGTGGTGCTGATCATATTGTCGGCACCAAGCACTTTGTTTTTGTCATTCAGCAAAGTTTTGTGCATTGTACTAGTCTGGAACCCTCTAGAAATTAGATAAAAGCATGAGATGAATTGCAAGTGCTTCCTAAATTACATTCGTTTTACTAAACTAGAGTAGTGACAACATGTGTAGTGAAGACACTACACTGGAATGTTGAAAAGTTCGCTTGTGGATTTTACTTGCTTAGTTCAATTCATATCACTAAAGCAGAGTAGTGATAAGATGTGTGATGAAGGTGCTAGACTAGTGTGCTCCAGTAACTAAATATTAAAAATAATACTCCGGTTACAGTAATGCAGAATTGGAATCATTTGCTATTTTTAAAATGTTCTTTAACACAATGAGACAGAAGGTTCTATAATCGTCAATATTCCTAATTTCTGCAGGAAGTTTGTTAAAAAATGGAAGCTGTGGAGGCTTGAAAGGTTCCTGATTCCTTAGGAATCTCCAGAACAGGGGTAGAGGAAGATCTTAGACTATACAATATTTGATCAGTTGCATTCATTGTACTAAACTTGGGTATTGATAATGTATTATAAGTGGTTACTGTGCGTCATCAGTGTACTTTGGTTCAAAATATAGCTAAAAGTCCACTCTCATGATATAAAACCAAATACGAAGAACAGTCTGTAATGTATGAAAGTGAACTATGTTCATCCCTAATGTTTATAATTAGATTACCAGGAATTTTCTTCAGAAAATATGGTCACAAGATGAAGGGTGCGTTGGGCGTTGTCTCTGCGTATGTGAAGACCAATCATGCGTTCACTATTCTATTAATAGAGAGCTTGAAAGTTGGCTATAAGTGCGAGATTATTTGGTTAGAACATCAACTCCTGTAAATTTGTTGTGTCTTGTGTAGTAATACTGGATCAACAAAAGACGATGACTCTTATTGAATTTCAAGGAAGAACATTATCAATTCTATCTTGACAATTTTACCGTGGTTTATCCCAAAAAAATGTCTTCGAGGAAATAGATTTGGCGTAGGAAGTGTATTAGTAAATGTTTCGCATTCTTGAGAAGCCTGTAGGCGAACGAAAACAGTTAGAAACTGATAATTAATCATCGATCTATTGTCTTACTGCTGTCACAATCGCAATAGGAACCTCTTCTTGTGGAGATTTTGTCCTTTGAAGTGTTTCGTTGATGGAAAAATGGCTCGAAGAGTCGCGTGCAGGATATAGACTTAAGTTGAGTTTCTTCCTACAGTAACACGAACAAGAAATGAGTCTTACTGGATCTCTGGGAACAAATTTCTTTCATAGTACTTCACTAAAATGTATTGTCGGATTGCTGGGAAAATTGGAAAGACATGATTGTATTGTTAATTAAGATCACTGATAAAGTACCCTTGAGGCGAGTTGTGCCGACTTGGTAAATTTAGTTACGTGCAGTCGAGTAATATTGCCAATATATTAAGTCTCTTCCGTTAGTTATGACAGTAATACAATGCAGCACCTGCTATCTTGCAAACACCTCGTACAAACAACTTTGTAAAAACGATAGTCTTGTTCAGTTCAAAACAATAAGACCTTGTCCGATGCCAATTGTTTTGCAGAAGATTGAAAGATGTAAGTTTACTTGGTAGTTTTCTGCTTCAAAATTGTTCAGTTTCGTGAAATGTCCCATTACATATTACCACCATTATTGCTCACTTGCTTACCTTTCCAGCTTTAAATCTTCAAAAAACTATGGAACAATGAATTATGAGATGATTGTATTGATAAGTTGACCAAGTCATTGAAGGCCTTTATGGTTTAGAAGTGTGGACGCCAACGTTTTTCTTTCATCTTTTGCTCACGTTTATAAAAGCACCGTTGAAATGTTTCCGCATAAGCTCGTTATTAGAGTTTTAATTTTGCCAATTGTCCAAGCCATGGATTAGTTCGTTGACTACTTCTTCTAACCAATTGCGGTAAAATTTCACCACGTCTTCTTCTAGCAGTAGCTAGCTTGGAAAATCTTAAAAGTCCCCAAGAAAAGGAAACAGTATTTAAGCTCTGTTGGATAAGTTCGTAGTTTTGACGGCAACAAAACCTTCTGTATGTTTTGAAGTGTTTACTAAGAAACGCGAAGAAATTTTGCGCGTTACTGATTTCCAATGGTTGCAGGTGGCTATATTGTTTTAAGAACATTACATAGATGACCCCTAAGACATTTTGTAAACATGTTTTGAGACAAAACTCTTTTGAGAGCTAGTAATGATTATTATGATTTTTTTACTGGTCCAAAAAAATATCATGATAGCAACTGCCTAATCTTCAGGTAATTCTCTGACGAGTTTTCGCCAAAGATATCTTTGAATGTTGTTTGGTGATACTCGAGATTTGAGAAAACTTTCATAGTGACTTTTTAATGATATCCGGAGATTATGATCTTCAATCCACTTTGTGCCCGTAATTATAGAAGAGAGCAAGCTAGGAAGAAAATATTACTTTGCATGGGAATGTTACCGAAGGTTTTCTTGTAAATTCTTCTGAATGCATGAACAGTTATGGTTTCATCAGACTTTGCTACTTGAATTAGTTGTTCATAATCGTAAATTGTCGTAAAAGAAACTATTAACCCTCTCATTCCCCACGATCAGAATGCTATATTTTCAGCAGTAAACCAACCGCATGCTAACAGTTAACATTTATCTGTTGTGTTTCGACTGTTGAGACAGGTCCTCATTCTGTCTTTAGAACAGCTACGACCGTAGGAACCAGGATTATATGGCACGTGGCGACGCGCGTGTGTATAACCACGGGTACCTACACTAAACAACACTTATAAAAGAATGTAAAGGTGCAATGCTGCAGTTTAAACGGTTTTATAAACTTCAAGTTTTATTTAAGTTAACATAAAAAACTAAATACAATAATTATATTTTTGCCTATAGTTTTCAAGTCCAGCTCAAAACACAAGTATTTTCATAAACTACTGTTGAACGCAGTCATTTCGTAAAACTGATGGCGTTGGTCAAATGTCTAAACGATGTTTTTGAAATAAAATTTGCTCCAACTGATGTTTTTATAAATGATATTACATCTTCTGCCAAGGTCTCCAAACTGTGTTAGCTGTTGTGATATTTGCAGTGTATGACAGCATTCTGTTTGGTTTGGCTTCTGCAGTTTGTGACAACAGTGTGGGGCTTTCAAAAAGAGATGTGGGGGACGTTGGAAATCTCGCGGTGGGGGAAGGGATTGGTGAAGGCGGTGGGGTTGTGACAGTGTGGGGTTGAGTTGGATAACTTGGAGTAAAGCTGTGCATTGGTCGTGGTAGATTGAGGATCATGGTTGGTCTTGAACTTGCGATGTGAGAAATGATTTGTGATTTTTGATTCGGATTGATCGTTGGGTCGGTGATCAATAGTCTTGTCATGTGATCTTGACACTCTCGAAAACCTGCTTGATAACTTGCTAAACCAGTTTTATCGTCTTGTTGTTGTGTGGTACTCCGTGTTGATTTCAGATATTTCACTGTGAGCTCCAAGACATCCGCTTTTTCCATCTTTTCATACAAAGATATCTGAAAGAAAAATTGAAACCCATCAAACTATTCCTTGTATTCTTTTGTATTTCACTACTGACTCTTGGAACTCTACGATCTTGGTTTTTGCGGAAGATTTCTTTGATCAAATTTCTGATAACTTAGTAATTTCTTTGCGTCTACCTCCCAAAATTTTGTAGAAAAGTTTAAAAGCATTTTGTTCAATAGTAATGCATAACGTCATCTCCCAACTGCTGAGCACAGTTTGAAACATGTAGTGCGTGAATTGTCTAGGATGTCTTTTCTCCATGTTTGTGAAAGTCGGAAACTAAGTTGAATTTACTCACGTCCTTATGCAAAGCTTCTAAAACCAAACGCTTGAGTTCATAAAGACTGTCATTGATTCGTTTTCTTCGTTGTTTTTCAATGATTGGTTTTTTAATCTGTAAAAATACATATCGTCAGTATTTTAACCAAGTTATCTCGCTAAAGATGCAGTGTGAACTATCTCTTATTGTTTCCTCCTATAGCTAAAACCGAACAAAACTCATCTTATACTTCAGAACATTATTGTACGCATGGACCTCATGTATTAGAGTTAGGTCATTGTCACTCAAGCAATTCGGAACTTCAGAACGCTACTAGATATATCACGGTAGTTCTATGTTATTACATTTCGACTGTATTCCGAAGCACTGAGGTGTTGAAACTCAGTTCTCTCTGAACAGATTCCAAATGTTGGGCGTAATTTGAGGCTGACTAATTACTCAAAGCAAGAATTGATGAAAAACGTTCCAAATTAGCATCGTTAATAGTTCTCTAATTAGAATGAAATAATAGGAAGTGTATTCGATAAGAGTTCCTACGTATTGTATTGGAATTCATGTTTAATCTTAGCCACATGTGTTTGTATGCATCAAAAATTTGTACCCCAGTTTCCTTCTGTAGTAACACTGGATGAATAATAGATAACTCTTACTGGATCTCTGCGAAGAACAGTTTAGATGGCGAAATTATCCACTTTAGCTTGAAGTCCCGCGTAGGTAGCGTTCTTCAGTCTATGGTGATCTTGGCTGAGTTATAACTACCTATCTTTAACGTATCTCAAACATGAGATCGAGGTTCGGTACTGTTCTGAAGTATGCGATAATCTTCGTTTAATTATCATCCAACCAAGATCACCTTATTATTTACCACACTTGTCAAAACTGAAAACCGTGTTTTAAAAAAAAACATTCTTCCGACGCATGAGTTTAAGATTTAAACAACTTTGAAAAAAATATAGAACGCAGATTGAGGCAAATTGTTTTTGATGATTTTTGTAAGGAAACAATTCTATTTCCTTCTCTTTAAAAACATTTTTGCAACTATTATCATTCTTGATATAGAATTGATTCATTGTACCTTTCTGGATTCTTTCATCGTGTTTTTCTCATGAGATTTCAGCTGATCTAGCCCCATGTTGTTTATTTGTTTCTTCAGTGAGATTGGAGTGTGTGAGTGACGCGTGCTACTCGCATACGACTTTTAAATCTCATTTAATGCTGGTGTATTTATAGCAAACGGGCATGGGAGAATCTCTGCGGGTATTGTCTTGCACAAATATTGACAATATAATTGTCCAGTTCCTCCCTCCCACATGCTATGCTAAAGAATATCATTGACTTGGACCGTGGGATCGCTCGACGCTGATTGGCTAAGGCAAACATTCAACGCGAGCCAGCTATAAGTGTGGTCAGTGATCCGTGTCGAGCGTGAGACTGCTTCATGCGGATTGGCTGAGTCAATGAGGTCGCGTTTTGCCAATTATCCCGATCAGCTTTGGCATGCGAGCAGTCTTGTAGTGCCTTTCTAAGTTTCTTTGCCAAAATTAATACAAGAACCTTGTCAACAAAGAACATTATGACTGCTAAATGCCCTCGTTCACCTCTTTGTTCGCATTTAGTATTTGTTTTGAATATTTTGCATTTGATACCCAATATTATGAAGAGGTTGCAATTGAAGCTGGAAATGTAGTTAGTTTTTCTTTTAATTTTCAAATTCGTTAACCTTTTTTGCTGATCAGTATCGATCAGTATAACTTTGTAAGCTTTGCGTGAGGCTGGACGAAACTCCGCTGTCCTTTGGGGTTTTTTGTTTCAAGTTCATTCAGCTGCTGTTTGCGCGAGATTTTATGGCAAAAATAAGCCGAGCTCTTAGTTTCTCTCACACTCGTTTAGTCATCTCGAAAGCTGTCCAACTTATCGAAACGAAGACAGCTACGGGGGTCAATTTCGAACAAACAGCAAATGATCTTATAATGCAACTAATGTGAATACTTAAGCAACAGATTGAAAGAATGCATGGTTGTAAAGGCACACACGTGCTAAGCATTGCGTTACCAATGTGCCGTTTCGCTGTCCGTAAATGTTTGCATCATTGTGAGCTGAATGTTTGTTTCAGGAAAAAGACAAGAGAAAAGCAAAAAGCACATGAAGAGGAAGTCGTCAGAAAATGAAGAATTAACACCTAAGGTATTCTTCTCTTTACAAAAATATCACGAGTTCATGGCAGCCAGGTGCTCTTTGGAATGCAAGTGTTGTGCTTTTGTCACACACTATCATTACTCTGGCTTAGTAAAATGAATGTAATTGACGGCAAGAAGTTATAATTCACAACCGAACGTTTCCACACTCCAGTCTAGTGTCTTCATCACACATCTTATCACTACTGTGATTTAGTAAAATGAATGGAACTTAACAAGAAGTTACAATTCACAATCCAATCATTCGACACTCCAACCTACTAATATATTCATTATATATTACACTACTCTGTGTAATTAAAATGATTGTAACTTAACAAAAAGTTATAATTCATGACTCATCTATTTTTAGAAAAAGCAAAAGTCAAAAAGAAAAATAAAGACTGGCGTTCATTACTACTCGGAAGTGAATGTGAAAAACAAAAATCGAAACAAGAAAATTACTACTGCTGGTCAGCTGTCATCTAAAAGAAAGAAAAAACGGACTTAAAAAAAGGTTAGGCCTTTGGTTGCACGTCTGTGTTCATTCATTCAGCCCCATGCCCAAACCAGACACGGTCGTTCTCGTCGCTTCACGACTTTAGATAACTCTCACGTCCAGTTACTTTGTTCTAGTTTGTGGATGTGTAGAAGTAAGAAAAGCTTACTAAACCATGGAAATATGGATTTTTTGTCTTCGTTACTAAACAATAGTAACTGGACTGACGACTTATCTAGAATTGTAAGTTGAGAAGCCAAATACTTGTCGACAAAACAAAGAATTTCAAATTTTTATTCATTTACAAACGCGATGTTTCTACAGCAATATTTTATATTTTTCTGTCCTGGGTACCCTGTTGATTACTAGTCTTCCATCGTACGACAGCGATGCAAATACCCAGGGGTCAGCGGATGACCATTCTACGGCGTAGACGCTGTCTTCGTGTTCCTCGTACGTTGCTATGACACCGTCTGCGGGCGGAGATGATGACCTGTAATCAGGTGGAATGATAATGTCCTTGAAATTATCCAGTGGACCCATGCCCTAATAAACTAAGTTTTAAATCAGACAAGGAGAAGGACAATTGTCCATTGCAGCTAGCATGCTTAAGTTTGGTTTCCAAAGCTTGTGAAATGTGGAAAACATAGGCATACAAAGTTTGCAAATTTTTTGTATATATATTTTTGGGCTATGCAGTCGAACTTGAAAGGTCATTAAAAAATGCATCAATTTCTATAAAAAATAGGCACAGATGAACTATTTGGTAAAGATGGAACAAGAATCATCACTGTAAGAAAACGGATTCACTCGAATTATTTCTTACTCGTTCATCTCTTTCTTTTCTTCCTCTTCACTATCCTCATCGTCCACGTAAGGAAAAGGTTCGGATGATAACGAAGCAATCTTATTCAACACAACTCGACTGTCGCTGCTTGATGATAATACGAGTTGATCGTGAAAATGATTGTACCTCACTCGCCATACCCTAAAAAAATAATCACAGGTCAATTCAGAAGGCAAAAGAGGAAATATGCAATGCAAAACCATCGTTGGAGATATGGAAAGGTATTTTGTCTAATTCAGTATGTCGTTGACTTTATTTGGCAAAAAAATCAGTTTTTGTGATTCGTGCTATGGAACGAGGTTTGGTTGGTATTAATATGGGGATGACATACATCACTTACCAATGTGAATGGTCAGACAGTATCATTAGGGATTCATTAGGATTCCTGGTGTCCCAAAACTTCACTTTACAATCATCCCCACATGTCACCAAGTAATATTGTTTATTAGGATTGAAGTCTATGTCACGGACACATTGCCCGTGTGCATTGTCTAATGTGTAGACCTGTCTGAAGGAAAATTGTTCTGTCAGTTGTAACCTGTTTTCAAACAACAGCTTTTTTTTGCTATGCTTGTATAGTAGGAATTCATTTCATTCAAACTTGTACTTTTTTTCTGGGGCTTATGAAACACAGAAAGACTCCAAGCTTCATTACAATAGTGGGAAACAGGCTTAAGAGTCCTATTTTACCTCATTGAACGAAGGTCCCAACCACGTACTGTACTCTCATTGGCTGTGGCTAATTGTGATCCACCATGGTGTGGGTTCCAGGCTCCAGTTGTGAAGTGCGGTTGACCTTTGCCTTCTAATACCGTGGCATCTATTTCCTAGATAAAAGACACACACGGTCAAGAAATATGCTAATTTTGTACTGTCACATCAAATGCCTGCATCACTACCTGCAAACTCTGTGCATCTGCATCCAGTTGCCAAATTTTGAGATGTTGATCTGACAATGTGACAAGTTGCGTTCCATCCCCAGAGGGATTCCATAAGACACTAATAATAACCACAATAGACGCAATTTAACATTTTTATACGAAATTTTGATTATAGTACAGTTAGATGCAGATTAACGGAGCACTATGGGCACAGATGAGAGACTAACAGATGTCCGACCTAGTCTTCGAGCCATTGATTTTGGCGTAAGTGGCTGCCATTAACCTGGCAAGTGCCCTAAACAGAGACCATCAGCCCCCGGGCGCCATTTTGAAAAGTATTTGTTCAGGGGAGTGAATGCCTTTCTGTAGGGCACTTGCCAGGTTAATGGCCGCCAATGAAATCTACATGAAATTGCAGGAAAATCGACTTAAGCAATTTTGGGGAAGTCGGACATCTGTGTGTCTCTAATCTGTGCTATGGGACAGTAGCAGATGGTGATCAACTTCCAGTTATCATGAGAAAATTATGTTAACTATGTGTGAAAGGCTAGCCGTGTGAAGCAGTAAGCCTGGGTACTACCTTTTCATGCACCGTCCTTGATTATCAAGGTCGCAAAGTTTAGAGAGCGACCTCCCTGGAACTCCTTGTAAGGACACTGAAGGAGGCTGTGTTTCATCTACCAGTGGAAGACGCCATAGGGATGCTCGCATCTCTGCTTTGTTGTCGGTGACTGCATAGGAGCATACATTTGATCACATTACAGTATGCTCGGATAAGACCAAGTACAACTGTACTAGCTGGTACATCTTGCTCAGTGAAGACGTACCTTCATTGTAACATGTTGAAATGATATCCTTATCAGATGGACTTGAACTAATGTGCCTAAACAGAGTGATTACAAGAAAACGAGTAACGGTGGCAAGAATACGATTTATTTTGTTACAAAACTAATCTTACCATATTTCACCAAGAGAATGGTGGAAGACATGTTTGTTGATCAAACCGGTCTCATCATCAAAATCAATCAAATGAACCTGGGTGAAACAGTGAAACTAACGATGATTAAACAAAGTACCTGGGACATTGTCACCCTTCTTCTAGTTAAAGAGACTTGCCTGGTTATCATGCCGTAGTGATTGTGTTCCGACTAGGAAACGAATGAGATCAGTCTCCGCACTTTGAGAAGTTAAAGCTCTGGTCTGAAATGAGGCATCGCAGGGTGAGAAGCAATGATTATTTTTGAGATTGCATCTCCAACCTATAGCTGGCTTCGTGGGAGAAGGGGAGGGGAACCCTTTACCCTTCTGTAAAAATTCCTTAGCTTGGAATTGTGGCATAGAAATGCTAAATATTTGTGAACGTCTAGTTTGGCAAAGACTTACATTGAATTCTAGACCATAAATTACAGAAGCATCTTCTTCTAAATCCATAAAGGAAACGAATCTATATAAATTTGATCCGTTCTGTACATATGATTATAAGGGTATATAGGAACATTTAGAAACACTCATGTACATGATAATTCAGTTTAACGAAACCAGAACGAAACATTCCAGTCCCACTCGTCTGATCCCAAGCTATCCGCAAACTCTTCAAATCATTCCATAATATCCCCAAGTTACCCAAATTATTCCTCAGTATTCCTAACTAGATCAAACCATTCCTCAGCATCCCTTAGCCACTAAAACTGTCCCCCCATATTCGTGAACTACCCAAACTATCCCCCAATACTCCTAAGCTCTTCAAATTACTCCTTAGCGTTCCTGAACGACTCTAATTATCCATGTCATTCCCAAATTAGCCCAAATTACCCCTTGAATTATCCGTTGCATTGTGGGATATGCTCTTTCTTTCTAAATTTCTGTGAGAAAACGTGTTTGGTGAGTGAAGTTTAGGTCGATATTTCTCGATTTTTCCTTGTTTTTCCTTCGAAATTTGCTCGTTTCTTTCTAGTGGACTGCTAAGAAAGTGAATCTGTGTAATATTTCCTAGGTGCTGTGGAGAACTGAACGTTGAAAATGCAAAACGAAGCCGGTGAAGTTGTTGACACATACATCCCTAGAAAATGGTAAAGATATTTACTCACGAGTAATTTATAATAATTTACAAATATAGTTATATAAATGTAGAATAATTTATAAATAATTTTTAAATAAATATAGAATAAGTTATAAATATAGTTGCATCAGTATTTCAAAAATTATCAAATGAAACTTTACAGTACTGCATATATTTAGTAGTAAAACATTATTTTCGTGTAGTTCCGTGACAAACAGAATTATTTCAGCAAAAGATCATGCTTCAGTGCAAATCAATGTTGGCGAGGTATAATGATAAACTAAATATGAAAATGGAAGCCCACGTAATCTACCCCAGTTTGCATTAAGGCAGTCTTCCACTATTTGTTCGAGCGAAAAATAAATCTAGCGACATGTTTGGCTTGCTTTCGACTTTTTTGAGGGGAATTACTTTTCTAGCCAATCACGTTGCTATATTTATTTTTGGCTCAAAAAATTCCACCTAGTGGTGAACAGACCTTACATTGCTAGATTTATTTTTCGCTTGAAAAATTACACCTAGTGGAAAACAGGCCTTAGCTACTTTTCCATCATTCATGCTGTGGGAGAAATGTTAATTTTTTTTTATTCTACTTCAGCTTGATGAAAATGGAAGGTACACCAACAACTTCAAGACGTACGCATTCAGTGGCTTCATAAGAAATTCTGTAAGAACTGTTGTGAAATTTGATGGAAAGTTCATGAATTTTCATTGCATAATTACTACTCAATCTTTAACAGGGTGACTCTGATGAAGCTCTGGTTCGATTGTGTCAGAAAGATGGCATTGTTCCACCGTAAGTCACGACCGCAACTTCTTTTTCAATCACTTTTGGTTGTATTGTTATGAAATGGCATATTAGGTTTTTGGTGAACTAGTTTTTAAAGAAATACTGTTCTCTTGCAGGCATGTTACCGAGTGAATATTGTTTTCAATGAAGTGAATAAAAGATTTCTCTTGCTACCATCTTGTGTGAATACGGTTGTTGTGTGTGCTTTAATAGCTAATTACCCACTCTGATGAAGTGTGGAGTAGTGTTTCAAAAATATGAAACAGCTTTCTACATACTCTGACCTGATATCTTTTCACAATCCAGTACTGTTTATTGTTGTGTTTTCAATTTCTTGACATCCTCTTCAGCATTTTGCCTAGAAAGTGCAAACTTGACTGACAAGCAAAATCAGTTTGCCAAATTTTGCCTTACCTCTGTTTTCTGCAGATTGTTTTTTGGTAGACATGTGTTTGCATGTTCTTTGGCAAAGGGAATCTCTAAATGCCATCCTTTTGTTGGCAATTTCAAGTAAAAAAGCCACTATGAGATTTAAACAAAATCAAAAATAATTATTGCATCTCTGGAGCCAGTTGTTCAAAGCTGGGTTAGCTTAACCCCGGGTTAGTGTAATACTTTAACCACAATTTGAAACTCGTTCAAGAAAAAGTTTTAAAAAGTTTTTTGCTCCAAATGTTTCCCTTAATGAATAGTTTAATCCCTCAAAGTTTCAAAAAATAGTGCTTCAAGACCGGGTTATAAAATGGTGGGTTAAATATAAACCTAGGTTAGCTGCTAACCCACCTTTGAACAACCGGCCCCTGGTGACAAAACTACGCTTAAACTACGAAGCAACAACGTCTTCATGCAATAACTTATTTAAACCACCCCCGTGGAGATTTATACGCGAATGGCCAAACTTCCTGCTTGTATTTTGGTCACCTGTAGAGATAGACACCAGTACTCGTGTTGTTTTCCGTTGTTTTCATAACTAACTTAAAACTAAAGTCTCGTTTTGATAGTTGAAATTATAGATTTTACCATTCGGCAGTCATACTCGTTTATACGGCTCGAAGGACCACTAGACTCGTCATGCCCGTAGCTAACTACCATGCTAACTACAGACGCTTTCTCGTCGTTGACTTGTTGGAATAGAGAACAGTAAAATGCGATTTCAAGGTAAGATATGCGGATATTTTATCAGTTCACGAATAATCTTTGGATATATTGCAAGATTTTAGCATTTCAAACTTTCGAACTCCGAGTTTGTCTCATAATTTGGTGTTGTAGAAACTTTTAGATTATATTTTTAGTATAAGGGAAAGCAATAAGATTTAAACGAAATATTAATAAAACCTAGCGGTAAGATAACTATATGTTTCAGCTATATTCCTCTACTTTTGCAGTAATCCTGCTTTCTGTCACCAAAGAATATATATTGTAACAGCTTGCACGATGCTGTGGTTGTATTACGTCGTAACGATGGTCGCCAGTGCGTACGGTTTTCCGGAGAGCGCTATTGGTAAGAAATACGTTCTGGCAAAAACTGGCAATGGTTATGAACTGGTAGCTGACAGTACCAAGGTTCCTGGTATACCAATAACATCTGTTACTGATCTGCGCAAGTCACCATCTCCTGTGAGTACACTAACAGTGTTGCCGGGTTTCACGAAGAGCATTTGATGACAGCAGATGGTTGTCAACTTGTAGTTGTCATGCGAAAACAGTTTGATTTACTTGCTTGTAAGGTTGTAAACTTTTGCGTTTGACTACCATTCGCTGCCCTGCCCTGCGAGGTAAACTGAAACTTTTCAACTTCTTTTCCCGAAGGCACCCTACTTCAATTGTTTGTAATTCTTTGTCTAGTCAACTGCGAAGCCCGAGGTGGAACCAGTGGAAGCCATACAGGTCACACCATCTTCGCCAGAAACTTTACCTTCGTCGAAATCAAATGATGGTCCAAACGGAATAAAGAATATGGATTTCGTTAAAGAAAAAAGCGAAGACAAAGAGGTGAATTATGAGAATAGGACTCACGTAAAACGTACATTGTAATGTCTCGCATTTTTCTTTAGGCGCCCTCTGTGTACGCTACGTTAACTTGTATTATTCTGCGCCAACTAGCAAACATTGTACAACCAAAAAGCCCCGACTTAATGAATGATAATACGAGTTATATTACTGAAAACTAAACTAGCAAAGGTTGTTGGCAATTGAAGATGCCCCCGCCGGTTTCCTTAACCCCTTTCATTTTCACCACGCTGTGCATGGCCCATATGATTTATCATTGTTTTCTTCATAGAGTGTGCTCACACTAGCGTTGCAAGGTCATGACGGCCCAAATGGGAAACCAGGCCCAAAGGTGAGGTTTGATCTACCGGGTATGTTGATCTTTAACACAGCCATACTTTTTGGTTGTTTTTATCCCACAGGGTCCCCCAGGATCACCTGGTCCCACTGGAATTCAAGGCCCACCAGTAAGTTGAAGGCATCTGTTACATTACATGCACCTTACTTTGAAGGTCACGTGGGGCATTGATTGAGTGAAATGAGAGCGTTTTGACATCTGTCTTTGTAATAACAGGGATTAAAAGGACAGCCTGGGACTTGCAAGACACCCGAGGTATATTTAAAATGAGATTGCAACCTTTACTACTTTTGCGGTTCTTAATGAATACTCTCATGGGCGTACCGGGCGCGGGGGGGGGGGGCCGCAACCCCCCCAGTCCCCCCCCCCTCGTGCCTACGGCCCTGTTAACACTTTTAAATTGTTTTAGAACTTGACAGTGACGCGCCATCCCAGTGAACGTAAATGTTATATTCAACCCAAGTCTCCAGACGTACAATCCTTTGACGCACTCAAAAATGGCATGGACACGGTATGACAGCAATCAATATTACACTATAGAGCGCTTTAAATTGACTACGTGTTTCCTACAAGTACAGCCACAACATACTGAAGAGCAGTGGATTTCACTGCGAATGTCTTACGACTTTTCGAAAACACTCGATGCCCAATCAAAATATACTTTTTTAAACTTTTGTTTCAATATTCATCGCTTTCATCGCTTTAGTTTGATGGTTGTTTTCATTGTCAACTTTCATTAATGCATGGGGAGAAATTTCTTCAAAAACAAACTCTTTTTTGAAACAAGTTCTTGTTTATCTCAAATCTTTTCCTCAAGCAAATGTTTGTTCTTCAGGAAGATACAAAAACATACATCACACTTTGTCAGCAGCGTATTTTGTACTCATTGCTTATTGGCAGGAAATCATCAAAATGTCCAACCTCACAAATTTTTCGGACAATCATATGATATTATTTATGAGCGTTACTTAGTACTACATACGTGTACTCACTATCCAAGTTCGCTTCCAATTTTTATCTGTTTATGCGCTGTGAACAATAAAAAAACTCGTGAGTGAAAAGATTTCGTTAAGGTCTCTACTCGGTGGCGTAGATGGCGGTCCTGCTGGTCCTGCCCAGCAGGACTAAAAATTTCCCCAAATATAAGAAATTGCGCTTTTAAAAACTAACTAACATGTTTTCTTGTTTATCTCATGCTTCTAGAACTAATAGCCGTTTTTCTTGACTGTTTTATAACATTTCCACCAAAAATTTTCCGCTTTCTAAGCTACTTGTGTCTGTTACCAAGCAACTGCAACGCTAAATAGCTCACTTCCGGCCAATATATTGATTAAAACGCGATTCGTGTTTCACTCCTGCTATTTTTTCAGAGCAGGAGTTGCTGTATTATTTTATACAATATCATCCTGGTC
>JAODVM010032225.1:0-37860 GCA_025400095.1 Phenganax marumi
ACTCCTTCACATCCTCCAAAAGGAGAAAATCGCACCTAAAATCGCAGCAAAAATCGCCCATGTAAACGGGCCTTAAGCAAAGGGCGTTTTTGACTACACAGACGTCGACCGGAAGTAAACTTGACGTTTTTAACCAATCACCGTGCTTGACCCTGTCCTTTGACGTTTCTCATGTCGTTCGCGTTTTCGAAAAGGTTGGTTGCTTAAGTTCACTATTAATGACATCTAAGTCATTTAAAGAGTTGCAGTATATCTTTTGATGGAGAAACTTCATCTCCATTGACTATACGACCGTCAAAATTTTACGCAATGGTTTACAGTAAGCATGAAATTTTATAGTCAAAAGACAATTGTTATAAAGAATCTCCTGTTTTCAGGATCCAATGTAGCTTTCTGGAAATTACGTCAAAGCTATACATGGGGGAGGCGTAGGGGTGAAGCAGTATAGGAATAGATATAAAGTTTAGCACCTCAGGCTCACTTCTACGTAACTGTGACGTAGTGCCGGAAAACTGTAATATCGGAAAGGTGAATTACCGAAAATGTGTGCTACCGTAAAAGTGTATTACCTTGCACTTTCTTTGCAGATACAGACAAGCCAGTCGCGATTTGAATGACAGCACCTTCTGAAGCTAAACATAAAGAAACACTTAGTCAACTCTTATATAGATGAATCCTCAAACCTTCTTTGTATTTGTATTCCATTAATTTCAGAAACTCTCGATAAGTTGCACAAAATTGTATAAAAGTGCGTTTGTACGATCAACAACGTAGATTCAAGACAACACAGCACATCAGAATGCCGTATCAAATACACATTACACCACAACGTAACGCTGTAAGTTACTAGTCAGAAGCAATCCTCATGAAGAAAAGGCTTTGCTGGAAGCTCTAGAACCAAAAAATCCAATACCAGCCAACAATTTCAAAAAATAGAAACCAAAACATAATCCTATAAACCGAAGATTAGCATCTTGAAATCCAATCAAGAATCAATCTAGAAGCCCAATCTAGACTAAAAGATTTCTTACTTTTAGGGACATATAAAACTACTTGATTCAATGTTTTTTTTTCTCCAAACACTCGATATTTTCTCCTCTAAAAACACTAGGCTATAAAACTTAGAAGAGGATACAAAACTATCCAGCATAAATGAACTTCGCTTTTTCAAAACTTACTTTTTAAAGCTTTATGCAGATTCTTAAATCGTTTTTTCTGTTCATCGTTGGTCATCTGCGAATCATGATCTGTCCACGTGATTGTTCGTCCTGCTGGACGTGATGGGACTTTCCACGAGTTTCTTAAGCGATCACTATCCGTCGAGAGCTCACCGTTGAATTCCGATTCTATACCGACTGACATACGACCACCGAAAGATGAGTTTCCAGCTTGGGACGAGGACGATTGCACGGAAAGATCTGCGTAAGAATTAAAGCATTTTGTAGTCAGATACTATGTTTCTTTCAAAACTGTCCGTGACTAACCATATCCGCATATTAACCAGTTATTGAAAGTCAACGCAAGCGGTAGCCCGATTTCTCAAACTTTACGAGTGCTCGACAGAATTGATGTTAATCAACCCAAAATCACATACACTTCATGACAATCAGTGTACACTGAAAGCACTTTTGACACGTGACATTCTACGCTCAAGTATTCATTGAAGCTATTGTGTAGTTGATGGTAACGTTCGGCATACACTGACTATATTAGTCTTTATACATTTTGACCGCAGAATCCGGTTGTTCGAAACCCGATTCGCTTAAACGCTGGATCAGTCAGAATTCAAACACACCCCCACACAACTTCTAAAAGTTTCAAATCAAATCTTGTGGAATAAAACTGCAAGTAAATACATAAGTATTGTATTCAGTAAACAACTTTCGATTTCTTCATTCAAGGAATACATAAATATATTTCGAACTTATTCAATGTTTAAGCTTAACGCGCATCGTACAAGCCGCCCCCCCCCCCCCTCCCCAAGTGTAGTTGAAAAATGTAACTCCACGTCTTCTATCAGGAATCGAACGTGAGTCCCTGCAATGCAGGTGCTGTACTCTCACCACAGAGCTATACAGAGTCAACGCACCATAATAAAGATGGTAGCCGACAGTTGATAATTTCACCCGAATGGCAACAAACTACAGATCATTAGTTTGTTGCTTGACAGAGTTGTTAACTTCGAGCCGATGCGTTCTAGAATTTTTATCGCATTTAAAAATTGTCTGCGCAAAGGATTCTGATAAAATCTACAACCCGCCACCTTTTTTATAATGATCAAATACAAAGAGCCAGCTATAAATATTTTAAAGAAAGCGCATGCAGTTAGTTTGTATAACCTGGTAAAGAATGCGTCATTATGGTTGGATTAAAGTTGCCTTCAAGAGTCACAGAGTTTTGGTAGGCTTCACTTGTTCGTTGAGGGACATTGAAGTTCTCTTCAGGGATAGAAGGACTCGCAACAGAGCCAGAAGCAAGACTCGTTCCGGAGGGTGGGGCATGGCTCGTCCTGGGGAGAGGATCATGATTCACTCCGGAGGGTGGAATGTGAGTTGTCCCGGGGGGTCCAACATGACTCATTCTAGAGGGAGCAGTCTGACTGTTGTTTTCTTCCCGGGAATATAACAAAGAGGGACTGGGAGACGGTTGAGAAGTCGTGGAGGTCTGAGAATTGCTTCTTAATTTCTGCTCTTGCTTCTTGCGTTTTGCTCTGTCAGAATGAGCTGGTGAAAACATGAAGAAAAGTTACACCACATTAAGTTTTTCGACGGTTAAGTTTTTCGCAATATCAATTTTATTGTAAATATCAATGTGTAGAGTAAAAGACCTACAGCAGCCAAAACACAAAGTCATAACATTCAAACTATTATTTATCAGAAGTTGGCAGGTTTCTATGAATTAGCACATAGTTGGCTTCATCATGAACAACCAAATGTTCACTGGCTACGACTCTAACTGACTGTAACTCGGATAATATCCATAAGACTTTGATGTTAGTGTTCTTGGCAATTATTAACATTCAGACCAACTCAAACCCTATTCTTCAGTTTACTCCTAGCTTAATCGATTCTCACAATGTGCCAGTTATTAGCATTGCTTCTTTCGGATAACATTAAACAGAAAAATCGCTACTGACTCTCCTCGATTAAGGACCCCGGGTGTTTATTAATTTAGAGACTAAAAGAAGAGGCGTTTGTTTATTCGAGGGGAAGGGTTAAATTATGGAAGCGGGGACCTAAAGATTCCAAGACGCGAATTCAACGATACGACCGTATAACTGATTTATTTTAGACTGAAAATTATGTTTACTACTTGAAATTGTTTTGCCGATACGACAGCAACGTCTGAGGACTCTTATCTGCATGGCTTTGCCACCACTAATAACCGCTTCTGCTGTTCTCCGAAATTCATGGAGCGATTCCTAATTGTCGTTCCGTTGAGGAAGACAAGATTCTCGAGTTTTTGCCGTAAACAAAGTGAATGAGTGTATTTTGTATCCAAGACTGATCATACGTTTTTGATTCTGAGTCACAGAAAAAACTGAGTTGTGTCAGATTCGTATTGTGCACTCGGCTATAACAACAAAAACGTATTTTTCAGTTCTTGTGATTTTATATTCAAAATGACGAGAGCTTATTTTTACAGTCGCGTTTGAGATCGTATCGTAAAGAATCCTTGCATCCTTGACACGGTAATTTCTGCGACATGAACATAACAAAACTGGACGTTCATAGGCACGAGAGCGCTCGAAAACTGAAAATACAAAGTGTAACGAACCAACTAATTTCTTCTCGCATACTGAAGAAATGCTGCGATGTTCTAGTACTATTTAAAACAATTTTAGCACCTTTATATGTTTAGCATCTACTCTAAAATTGGTTTAGTCACGACAAAATTGCCAACCAATGAAACTATTAATATGTAAGACCTATTTTTTGTTTTACTCGGAAAAACAAAAAAACAACTGGTGTTCCTACCTTTTCTAATGCTTCGAGTACACGCCACACATATTCGCGCGATTCTCTTTCCCAAGTAAGGCAATTGAGCCAACTGATTGCAACAATCACTACAAAATATCTAAAAGAAAAATATGAAGTCGAAATACTTACTATTACTCAGCGTTCTAACAGGCTAAATCATCAGCATGCAGTCATGCAGTGCATATGTTTATTCTCCCTAAAAACTACTGATTAATCCTTCTGTGAAACAAGTTCATTGCTAGCAAAACGCCGTGTTAGAAAAATATATATAAGCGTTGCATGAGATTCCAAGATTTTCCGTAAGCTGCTGCGCAGGAGAGTGAAGATAAATTCAACACCAACTGCAAGTTTGATAAAATATAAAAGAGCATAGTATTCCAAATAACAAGTTCATGCATTGGTCTATACGCCGGTTTCGATTAGTTTGCAGTCACCTTTAGGATTGTTGACCATGAACTAGTCGAAGCGTAGATGCAATACAATCATAAAATGCTATTCGCAGCCACTGTTCTTTTGTATTTATTAAAATATTAGTACTCCGTGGTACCCGCAAGTTCAGCACGTTCGGGTATAAGCATTGACTTCTCTCAAAAAGTGATGCAGCTACTGTTGGTTAACTGGATGGATAAAGAATTTTAGGTCTGCCTTCCATTATCGCGTTTTCAAATGCACGTTCACGCGTGTGCAAAACTTAAATTAAATGGTAGTAAAAATCGGTTGAAAAAGCGAAAAGGAACCCTTAGAGTTTACTGCTCTAAATAATCACGCGTCCGTCTGTCAAAGTATCTCTGTAAAAACTAAACGTTTGCAGGATAAAAATTCTTACACGCGGGAAAACACCAAACAGTGGAATGCAGTCCTCGCAGTCAAATCGGGTTTTTAGCTTCAAAACTGCAACAGTGTTTTGCAAAAATTGCAATTTTTCCTCCGTTATCCCTGTACCGGATTCGCATGGTCACGACATCAAATGAAGCAGTTTAGCGACAAGTTTAGGTCATAAAGTTACGACAACATTGCAGAACTGAATAACAACTAATCCTTACAAAAGTTGTTCGAAGAAATATAAGCGTAAAGTGACTAAAGTCGATGCCGTGACCATGCGAATCTGCTACCGTGTTAAACAGGGCTATTCACAACATTGAAACGTCCGTTGAGGTCCAAATTTGCAAGCGTCGAATCAACAACACAACATGATTTTTCAAAAAGTTCGATTGCTGATTAAATCTTTTTCTTTTTTGTTGGAATACTAGCAGAACTCGTAACAAAATTGAAATGTTTGTCATCATCTTCACATTTGCTACAAAATCTTTGAAAATTGATAAAGTGACATAATTTAATTAGGTCGCGGCGGTTGCATATTTCTCAAAGGAATTTTTTTTATCAAAATAGCAAGTTTGCAAAAAGAAAATTGTCATATAGCAGTCAGAGGAACATTGGATATGACTGCAAGCATGTTTTCCATTGCGCAAATTTGTTCGCACAACGCGAAGCAAAAAGGAAACCAAACCATGTGATTGGCTAGAGAAAAGACTCGCCGCAAAAAGTCGAAAGCGATCCAATCACGTTGCTAGAAGTATTTTCCTCTTCGTTTTGCGAGAATACATTCGCGTGGTGAAAAACGGTACAAGAACAATTTGGAATAGATATATCCATCAACATACCTTTCCACAACCACGACAATGATGTTTCCTTCTTGTCACTGAAAACGTTCTCCCACAATTGCCGCAAGTTTTACAATTCTCATCGCTCAACCACGTTGGCGGTTTCAGACCAGGCTGAAAAAAACCCCACAAATATAAAGTAACGCCTGCGTACACATGAACGTCGGCAGCTACACGCGGGACAGCCTTGTTCCCATATAAACACCATGCGACACCCTTCGAGGGGTAAGCATTACTTGGTTCTTTTACCATTCGAATTTGGAGCACATCATTTTTATTTGAATATAATTAATTAAGAGAAACCACTTTTCACATATTTGACAAAGGTTCTGCGATTAAGATGAAATACGCCGAAACAAAGTAGACGCATAAAAGAATACACTTCACTATACTAGTTTCCAGTAACAAGCTTTTCACAAACATGTATACGCGCGTAAATATCTTACTCTTCCAGAATTTTGTGTCTTTGGAAGACGCACGTCATTTCAAACCAATAGAAACTTCAATTAATGTGCATTAATTCTTGTGGTTGCTTGATAACTAGCGTCTATGAAAAACGCGAAACAACACCACGGGAAATTTTTCGAACCCCACACTCACCAGGCGACCAGTCTGTACTTGATCTTGCGGTGGAACCGATTCAGTTTGCTGTGTTGGGGTTGGTACATCAGTGGGTAATTGGGGTAACGAGGAAGATCCTAATACTTGTTGGGAAGTTGATAGATCTTGATACGGAGGAAATGATGTGACATGAGAGGATAGATGTTGCTGTTGAAGTGGTTGTTGTGAACATTGATTTGTTAGTTGTTCAGCTCCTTGATATGTATTCAACTGTGGGGAGGAGAAGTTTTGTAAAGGTCGCTCAAGTGGTTCATTGCGCTGTT
Source organism: Phenganax marumi (assembly GCA_025400095.1). Lineage (NCBI taxonomy): Eukaryota > Metazoa > Cnidaria > Anthozoa > Malacalcyonacea > Clavulariidae > Phenganax > Phenganax marumi. The sequence goes on from JAODVM010032225.1 coordinate 6,526, forward strand.
GCTGCTGCTCTGATTGTACAGCTTGCTCGTTTTCTTGTTGAGAAAAGGATTGATCATTTAAGAGTTGTTCTTGTTGTTCAGCTTGGGAGTATTGCATTTGTGTTTCCTCAGATTTCAATTCTTGTTGCAGTCCTTGCACTGTTTCCTGCTCTCTTCTCGGCTCACAGTTCACTTGTGCGGATTGTTGAGTGAAGTGCTGCTGTTGCCCAGTCTGTTTTTCGAAGTTTTCATCAAACTGTTGTCTCGTTGTTTCTTCTCCTCGCTGTAGTTCTGCTTCGAGTTCTCGCTTGTATTGAGCACGGCTACTTCTTTGCAAATATATCTTCTCATCTTGCTGAAATATTTCGTTTGCTGAATTGTATTGTTCGTTCAGCAACGGTTGTTGGTTAAATCGCTCTTCCAACGCTTGAAATTCTTTCCTATTTGCGACTGGACTGACCTACAACAAAAGCAAGCTTGACAGGAATACTAGCAAGTACCGCAGCTGTCATTAAAAACACTCAATAACCAGGGCGTCCACTCGAATAAGTACTACATCAACGTGACATATTACTATATTGCTTGCAGTACTTCGCCTGTTGTTATCTATGGGCAATTAGTTTAGAGTTTCCTTTTTGTGTCGTCCAAAGAAACTGACGAATAGGTGCAAGGGAGAGACAATTAAAACTATACGCACCTGAAGTTGTTCTGCGACTTCTTCACACTTCTTGCCAGAATCTACATAAATAAGTTGACAATAACATTTTAACATAAAACATGAACCATGCATTTTAAATGAGCCCACAACCTATCTATTCGGTACAATTAAAGCTGTTGGCAAGACTGAGTACTGTATTCAAACGTTTTAGCGCAACGAAACCTATGTTTGTTCCAAAGGTAATGCAAAACAACAACACTGCAAGTTAAGTCAACTTCCGAAATTTCTCTCTTCTATGGTAATGTTTTATAGTTTGAACTACGGTTCTTGCTGCCATTTAGAAACAACTGTGATTAAACCATGGATTAAACAGAGTCGCCTTCAGGTAAACGCCGCAATATATTGAAAAATTAAACAGCACCACGGCGCTTAAACGAGAGTGAACACGGTAAGACTGTCTCTTACTTGTGGCGAACATTGGGAAAACGATGCGATTTTTTGAACCCCAAACTTATCAAGTGCCATATCCAATAAATGCCTTCAAAAAACTTTCTTATCAAGAAACATTAAGTGCTTAAGCCTGTTTTCCCCAACGCGAATTTGTTTTAGCGAAAAATAAATCTAGCAACGTCATTGTTTCGCTTGAAATTTTTTGCGGGCGAAATATTTTTCAAACCAATGGCATTGCTAGATTTATTGTTTGTTTGGAAAATTTCGTGTAGTGGAACACAGGCTTTAGCTCCATTAAGTTCGACTTGATCTAGTGTAATTCATAACACAAATATGCATTTGGTTCATAAATAAGTTCCACCTTGTCCCGAAATGTGTTTTAGAGCCTCCATAGACGAGCGGTATTGTTGTTGAGTACTAAAAGTTGTCGACAACTATTTAGAGCAATTTGTAGCATTCCACACACGCGAAAATTTATCTTGTCGCTCACAAATAGTTGTCGACAACTAACGAGTTTCCCTTGAAAAGCGGGAAACACGTTTGTTGTCACAACTAAAAATCGACAATTTAGTTGTCGACGACTAACTTCACAGACGACAATATTAGTTGTCGACAACTTTTGGTAATTGACAACAAATAGTTGTCGACAACAAAACCGCTCGTCTGTGGAGGCTCTAATTCACTAACCATTATAATTTTCAAACACCATGACAGCAATTTGATCTTGGACCACAATCACAGGTCTCACTTTCAATGGTACTCTAGTTTCACGATTAAAAACCACCATCCCTTCTGGCAAATATTGATCCACTGTCGAAAATGGTATTAAGACAGGAGGTAAAACTGAAGGGAAGTTGTATGGTATAATTACTGGATGGTTATTAGGAGCAACCATTTCATTTGTGCTCAACTCTAAATTTGCTGCTCTCACACGACTAGAAGAAATTCGCTGTTCATCATTTACTGGGTTCATAAGTGATCTAAAAGAATTTCTCAGTTTTGTTGGAAAACTCTCTTCATTCTGGACTTTTTGGTTTCCACGGTTCAAGTTTGATTCATGTCCACTAACACTGGATGATACTTGACTTGCCGAAGGTGAACTTTCGTTGGATTCGATCTCTTGCACTTCGCCAGCATTAGGTGTGGTATTTTTGTCCGGTATATTCGGGTCAGCACTAGATAATGGTTGCTCGGATGTTGGACTATATTGGTTAGTTGGTAAACTATTGCTTAATTGCAGATTTTGTTCATCAGAAGACCCAGGCGTAATTTCCACGTCAAGTTCATCGTCACATAATGGTTCATTTGATGGTGTTTTATGTTGTATGCCTGGTAAACTATTGTTCAGTGGGGTACTTTGTTGTGCAGTAATGTTAAGATCTTGTTCAGTGTGTTGCTCACAACTAGTGGGTGGCATATTCGATGGGGCAGTAATCTGATCGATTGGTAGAACTTTCTCCGGCGTGACATTTTGTTGTGCACTTGTGAGGTTCAAATCCACTCCAGTGTTGTCTTGGTCAATGCTGTTTGATGATTGGTTTGGTGCAGTACCCTGGACAATAGGTGGACTTTCATCAGTCTTACTAATACTGTATTCTGAATCAGCAGAAATATTGCTTGCTTCGTCATCGTTTCCAGTGAGGTTACGTTTATTGGCATGGTCATCGGGGGAGATTAAGACAGCGTGATGTGTCTCCGAGATTTGATTAACTGAACTACTCGGCGCTGTTTCTTGGATCAAACCTTGTTTGTTTTGATCAGTTTCACTCTTCATACCTTGGAGATTGTCTGTCGAGGATGTCGATGCAATGGTTTCTTCATTCGTTGGATCATCGCTTAATGCAGTTGGAGATGCTACATGTGATAATACCAAAATGTAGTCAAATTTAATATTCTATTCAAGTGGCGTAAATCGGGTGTTTAAAAACGTCGTGACTTTATTTTTACGACAATTAAAAAGATACGAAAACTATAGCCCTAAGACATCATAGCGCACTCATTTACTATATATTTCACTCCGTCTACTGCCAGACGATTTCAATTGTCATAATGAGATCCACCCAGTCAAAAGCACAGTAAGTATCTGACGATGAATGTTCATCAATGTTACCTAAATACTGACCAAAGAAAGATCACTACTGCAATATTAATTATCAACACGCGATCTCCGCATCATAGGCATGGTTTAGACGTCGAACTTTTCATGTGCCGAACCTAATGCTAATGAGCAAAATTCTTTGTTTAGGTTCACTTCCATTCGATTGGGCACATGAAAAGTTCGACGTTTGAACCGGGCCTTAATGGTTTAATACGCTAGATGATCACTCAAGGGAGTTTTTTCTTGGGAGCGTATACTAGATGCATGGAGTGCTAACTTCAATGACGTGGGCTTCGGTGGCACTAACCCTAGGGGAATGAATCCCCTTTCACTAACGAGGTTATGGGTTGGACTCCCAGCGCGGACTTAACTTTCTCACATGAAAAGAGCCCTTCAACTACTCTGCCGAAGGTTCAAGGTTTCCCCCGGGTACTCCAGTTTCTTCCTACAAGGAAAGTTGAAAAGGTGGGCTAGGATAAGTAGTCTACAAACTACTAATTCACTTCCTGCAAATATAAAATAACTCAGGCTAAATGTATAGTATAGATCTAGTGTCGTCATAATCGGACCCATTTTATAATCGTCAAAGTTTTCATCTACACAAAAATACTACCACAGCGAAAAAGTGTATGATAAAATTAGTACAGCTACAAAATTCGGCAGCAAAATGTTGAACAGTGTGGAAAACACAACCGTGCAACGTTCGCAAGGTTTGTTTATTTTTATACTACGAATTAAGCCAAATTGATTCCTTTTTTGAGAAAAAGGTGACACTTTCAATCGTGTCGCAAACTGCGCATTGGTATGCTTTCTGCATTTTACATCTCAAGATGAAACTTTGCAGTTTTACTAATTCTATAATGCTATTTCCAGCCTTGGCGATGGATATCCTTCTATCCCGCCTAATCAAAATTCAGTGCATAATGAATGCGTTCATTTCCGCCATCTTTGTTTTTTCGGAAGTTATCACTCCAGATATATTGAGCTCACTGGCTCAGCACAGATGAAACACAATACAGATATCCGACTCTGGCATGAAGCCTATCATTTTGGCGTGAGTTCACCGTCACCCTCCGGGCGCCATTTTGAAAATCATGTGTTTTGGGGGGATAATGCCTCTCTTTAGGGTGCTTCCTAGGAACCTGGCAGCAATGAAAACCGACTCACGCGATTTTTGGGGAGTCGGATATCTGTATAGTCTCTAATCTGTGTCACTGCCTCCTCTAACCTTGTTCACTTCCATTAACTGCTTCAACATTTGATGCGTCATCATTTTCTATTTGCTCGTTTCCGTCCACACTGATCTCATTATTTTGAACAACCTCAGCAGGAGTACTGTTAGGGGTAACTGGACTGTCGTTTGGATTCAATTCTTTGGTTTTGTTCGCAATAAGTGTTTGTAAAAGGTCTTGAAGTGTAGCTACATCTAGCTCAGCTAATTTTGCTTGAAGGACCTTTGCTTCTTCCTCATGATACTCATCTGCCATCTTGCGTTCTAAAAATCAGTGCAGTATTAGCCCTTTCAAAAAGTGACAATGGCCTAAGTGCTGAATCTTTAAAAATGACAAAATTCACAATCCATCAAACCTTTTCAAGTAAAAGAACAGCTCAAACTTACTGTATGCTAAGTTTGACTGCATTTAGATGAGTACAGTGTGAAGAAAATGCTTTAAATTTCATGGCAAAAATTACTATGAATTAGCATTGTCTCTAGGAAGTGCATCCCCAACAACAAATCTATTGATAATAATTTTGGCAATTTGACAGGCTAATCATTTATACATTCCAGTGTGCAATCAGTTGGTAAGTTAATTACGTAGATTACTTTGTCTTACTTGTCATGGTAAGATGCTTGTCATCAACTTCAAACTTTTATAACTACTGTACTTACAGAATATGTACAAGCTGTATAGATTCTTTTAGGCAACTACTGAAGTACATTAAACATACAGTCACAGACAAGTTTTGTAGTCATACAAACCTAAGTAAAAAATTGAGTTGCAGTGTACTTTATTCTATAGTTAAGACCATCTTACACATGGCCTTTAGACATTTATAAATTTGTCACATTGCGACACTTGCATCTATCATAAAAGTAGTCTTTGCCAAATTCTCTTGTAAAACCAATAACAGGCAATGTGTCCCAATGCATCCTACATACTCATAAGTAGGTATTTTTCTCTGTCTAACACCATGCCTTTTACTTGTCAAGACGAAACTCTTGCCATTTAATAAACTAAATTACAGTATCTGCCACTTTTTCTTGTCAATCCAGTGGCTGGCAATTTGGACTTCATGCATTTTGTTGGTGCTGTAAATTTGACTCTGCCTATTACCAGAAGATTTACTCATTAGGGGAAACTCATGCCAGTGAATGGCTTAAAAAGTGATTAACCAATCCCTTCCACCTACAACCTTTCACATAGGTACATGGGATGCTATTTATAAATTTTGCTGGAACTCCTATAACTGAGCAAGAATGACTTGCCTGCGGTGGTCTTTCAAAAAATTTTTATGAAGCTACTTAGTTACGGTAGTAATTTTTGTACTCATTAACTTGGGAATGAAATGCATTGGAACTCCGCCATACGACCACCTCATTTATAACATGCCAGCCCAATAATACAACCAACAATCAACTTTTGATGTCCCAACTCTTTAATACGACCACTCAATATGACTAATTATGATCAATTTATGTAGAAAATTAAATGTGAAGAACTGGCTAAAGTCATATTTCAAGCACAACAAGACTTGTTTCACTATCAACTAAATGAACTGAGCTGACAGCCTTTTACAAACATAGAAGCATTTGATCAAAGAATACAATTATTACATAGGAATTTACAACATCTATTCCAGTATTTCGGCTAGAGTTGATGCGAAACGTTCCAATATGTTAATGTCTTTGGAATTGCGCTTGCTATAACTTTAGCTGAACAATGACCTGCTTGGAATGATGTCATTAGAAACATCTGTCCCGAAGACACGTAAACAATACTGTATTGTATATAATAATGTGTTGGTTAATGGTTACACCATTTCAAAACCTTACACTGCCATTTCAAACAAATTTTACCATCTATATCCAAAATTTTTATTAAATGTCCAAATTGTTCAAGAAAATAATAAACCAATCAAACTCTAACAGTCTCAAATTTCGCGCTGTTGTCAGTGAATTTAATATAATTTTCCCTTCAACAACCAAGTTCTAAAATGTATTTCAAGCTATAAAATGAAACAACACAAGCCCAAGACACAGCTAGAACAAAGCAGTATTAAATACCTGGAGTTTCACCAGCAGTAAAGCAAGTAAAGATGAAAAATTAGCATTAAAAGAAACACATGTAGAATGGACTTTGAATACTTGTTTTCTAAGAAAACTCTTTGAGTCTGAGTTCTCCGTCAAGAGACTGGCGCGAGAAGAAAGGAACAGCGAAGAAATGGCGGCGGGAGAAAAGTTTAGCCGCATAAGGGAAATGCTGGCTTTGTGCACAGAAAAATGCTTTGCTCCTGTGAGGTGAAAATCTTATTAGAACTTTGCGAGGAGTGAAGTAAATACTGCGTCTCATTCTTGCCGAATTTATGTCAATCTTCGTATTATGTTCTGTCTATCGAATTATATGATACTTTTTCACCGCTGTTAATATTATTTAGATATGAGAAGATCTCCTCTTGTCTTGATGATGTCAGAAAGAAAAATCCAGCGGCATTTGACAGTATTGTTCCTCAGCTTATTGAACATCTAGAAGTTAATGTTAAGGTAGAGCTAAATGACCAGTTTGGAATCTAAACGATGTACACCAGACATGTCCGGTGTACAAATACATGAATTGGCGTACAATCGGCGTACAAACCAGCCATAAATCTAATTTTTCGATTAGATGGCTTAGCTCATTAGATGCATATAGACTCTAGTATGTACACGTCGTTTTCATATTTTTACTATGTGATTTAAATCAGTTCTTATTTAGTATTTATCTATTTGTCATTTGATAAAAAGACTTGCAGAAAATTTCGGGCTAAAGCCTGCTTTCCATATGGTCGTAACTGTTGTAAAGATAGAGTCCCGATCCTTCTTATTAGCCAAAACAAAACAGTTTCAAACAAGTTATTAGCAAAGCAAGTTTTTGTAAAAACATTTTATGTATGTGCTGTATAAGAATTACTGCCTAGAAGATAGAATATTTTGGCTGTTGAGAGATATCGTGACTCTTCGTTTACGACTTTTACAACCATATGGAAACCTGCAGGCTTAAAGCAAAACATTTAAGCTGGACATGGGCTATTCTTCTAACATTTTAAAGCGAGACAGAGTCATGAAATGTAAACGTGCTGAAACGAGTGGATGAATGACGAGGTCATTGGCCATTACGATTAATAAGCCTCAGTTGGCGTACACGATTTTGAAGTTTTGGCCAAGACCGGCGTACAGTTATCAGCACGCTATTCGACGTCCGGTGTACAAAAACTTTACTTTCCAGACCGGCTAAATGATAGCGCTTTCTGATGTATGGGCAACTGCCGTACGATATTATTATAGCCACCTTTAGACCATTAGTCCACAACACATGCCAGTTGCTCATAATTTGAAAAGTCAAACTTGTGAATCGCCTTCATGAGGTGTGTGCAGGCTAGCACACACAGAAAGTTGCATGAGAAATACTGTACAAAGGCTGGTGTCTCCCTTGTTGGTGTTCCACACTGCAGTCATTACACAATACTTCAAATATGGTTCATTGCAATAAAAATATACGTTGCATGGAAAATTACATCATATATACAACAGCATCCAGTTATAAAAGTTGTACTCAGTAGAAAGTACACTTGAATAGAAAATTTAAGAGGGATCGACATTCTGCTTGTAATCTAACAAATTATTCCATGTTCTCCATTTGTTACTTTATACTTTTGACTCAACAGTTAGTTGCATCAAGTTAGTGTTAACACAATCTTGATATTCTTGCAATGAAAAGGTATATTGTGCATGGAGCACTTCGTTTTAACTGATTTTTGATATTTGTAGCAAGAATTAGAGCTGATGTTTGAACAAGAAAATCTAGTTACACTTTGCCACCAGCTGGATCAACTTACAAAAACATCAACAAACACAGAAGCAGCATGGTATTTTAATTTTGATCATCCTATATTCAAGCACACACACTTTGTTCCAGTTTACTCAGTTTGATTTGTTATGTCAAAAGTTGATTGATTGACAGTCTATTGCACCAGTACTTTAATTATAGGCCCAGTAGTCACGAGATTTTATTTGAATTTTTCATGCTATGAATTCTATTGTCGACAATCTTACTATGTAAATGGCGATGCATTCCAGAGCATACACTATTTCATCATTTCACCTTGTCTAGAAAACCAGACACTTTTAGACTTATATCTGGAATCTTTGAAGTTTTTGTCCTCGCGTGTATCGCATGTTTTGCAGCCAGTAAACTGCATGTTCTGGCCAATAAGCACCTTGCACTGACCTGTGGCAGCCGGTTAATTGCATATTTTTGCATAGCGTGAGAAAGGCTTATTGGCACAAACTTCTTACGTTTGCAACGTCGCAGTTTGGTGTCTAAGGTTATTGAATGACGGCTTGGTTTCCATGGTCGAAACTGTCGTCTACGAAGAGTCACGAATCTCTCAACGGCCAAACTACTCTATCTCATAAATAAACCCCAGATATTATCTACCAATAATTGCTTTACTAATAATTAGTTGGAAACTGTTGTAATTCTGCTGTGTAGGACGATCGTAACTCTATCTTTACGACGGTTACGACCATAAGAAAGCCAGGTTTCAATGCACTAACCATGTGTATCACATACTTTGCGCCTATATCACGGCGATAAAAATGTACCTTAAAAACAATATCGTCAATGATCGTTTTTGTCCCTGATATCGCTTTTTCCCCTGACGTCGCTTTTTGTCCCGCTATATGTATTGCTACATTTGGAACCCTGACCAAGTTTGTGATAAACAGGTTATGGTCATCGGAACGAACGATATCATAAATGTCCCTCGTTCGCTGGGTTTACTCGTGCCATTTATGATATAGTCCCTCAAGCGATAAAACTGATGTCGCCTCGCCACGCATATGATAACCTTTCCTTTTTTCTATGCAAAGGAGACCTTCTGGTGTTCCAAGTGAAGATATCAAGGATCATATCTTGCAAGTCAAATTAGAATTTCGAGATCAACTTCGAGACAAGTTAAAACAGGTAAAGACCTACAAGAACCAAGTACGTACATTCTTGCTCTTTGAAAAAAAAGCGCTCTGATTTGCCAGACCTACTATTTGACAACCAAATTTTAGCTTCAGGATGAAAATAAAGAGTTAGAGAACGATTTAAAATCAACAGGAAAAGAAATAACAGAAGCAGAACAAAATATCATCACAAAGCACAGTGAACTACTGAAGGTAGTCTATTAATATTTCTTTTTGTGATTATCTAAACGTGTACACGGAGAAGACGCAGTTGAAAGATTTTAGAACTTGGTCAAAGACTCAAAGTCTTTGTTCTATCTTTTGTTCCATGTTTTGCAAATTGTGCACGGTGAAGACATTGTATTTTGACGAAAAATAAAGGTGAACACGTTTCAAGGTAGTTCTAGACACTGTTTCCGTTGACTCTGTCTATGAATATTACTCATGTTATCTTTTACTTCTGTGTTTATTCTAGATATCAGCAGCTTGTGATAACTTAACTGCAAACGAGGACGGTAAATACTCGCTGGAAAACATTATACGAGAGCTCAAGTCAAAATAACCTTTTAAAACATATCGTATTTTTCTGGCGATTACAATGCATACCTATGTAGTAACTGGACGAGTCAAAAATAGCTCTTAAATGATTCAAGAGTTTCATGCATTAACAACTAGCATGAACTCCTTGATACGTACACCTCGTTCACAAACTAGTATTAATATGTATATTTGCAATCCGTAAGACATGGTTAGAATTAACTTCTCTTCTACATTCTACGTGCTCAGTCTCCCGTTTCTGTGACAAGTAACAAGGCCTACCGAAATTGCTGACAGTTAGTACAAGCAAATTTATGTTGGGCAATACTTCAAACATGACTTTTAAAAATTAGTTGCACAAATGTTAACAGTTAAATTACTCAAATCCACTTACCGCCATCTTCCCTGTTAAACTGCACTATTAGTGCCATAGTCCTTCAACGTACTTTTTAATCCTAATATAATCCTCGGCAATATTCGATTGCAATCGTTATATTTCGGTTTTGGCATTTATCGTGATTCATTAGTGGTGCCTTCCTTATTGACTCAATATTGTCGCTGATTATTAATGAGTAAAATCAAAAATCATTCTCTTTTTTATTGATCAGCAATGCATTGGAAAATATCTTCGATGAATTACAATATATGTATGTACAAAAAATGAGTTTTTATTGTTTTAGTGAACATCGTATTTTACTGGTGTCTTCGCACTAGAAATTAGCAATTTTCCTAGCTATAGGCAATTCTCACGCTATGCGACCAGACCATAAAATCCGACATTTTGCGGTGGCAAAATCATTGTTTTTTCAAAGTCGTTTTTGACCAAAAGAAACCATGTAGAACTTTATGCCTGTTAAAAGTTCTTTGACACTTGCTACCCTCATATTCGATGAGAATGTAGATTAAATAGCGAATTTTTTGTACGTAAATACGCGCCGAATATTTGCATATTTCTATCTCGTATTTTCTCGGCGAAATTTCAAAAGCTAATGCTGAAATTTCACCTAGACTTTGCAAAAATCTCAGGCTTAATAAAAAATGAAAAATTTGGTTTTATTTCATCTTCAATAAAACAAAGGTCGCCAAATTCAATTATTTTGAGACCCAAAATGGCGGATTTAAGGCCTGGACGCACAGCGTGAGAAGGCTAACCGATTGTCACTCTTCACGTGATTAACGTCAACACCACAAGAAGATCATGAATTCAGGAGAAATACAATCTGTACTTATAATGTTAATCACCTCAACGCTTTATCTTCACCCAGCGAAGAAACAAACACTATTTTCTCCAATACTACAAAATATGAAAAAAAACCCCGTTCATTCACCATGTTTCCTGCAATATTCACAGTTTTCAAGTCTCAGATTATATATAGTATATCGAAATTCTTTCATATGATTTATGTGACACTAATACATCATTGTCTTGTAAAACATTTCCAGTTTGAAATTCTCAACACGGTGAAAAAATCGCATGACAAATAGCAAGATTTAACCAGCTTCTACTTCGGGACCAGTTGCAGCGTCTTACACCTCAAGTGCAATTTGGAACGCAAAATATAGATTTGCAAAAATTCCACCAAATTTCAAGAAAGTTGTCGAAATGTTTTTCCTTTGCGCACAGCAACAATTTACTTCAATTCGCAGTTCACCATGAGTAAAGATGGTGGATTGTCAATATTAGTTCTCTATAATTAGCAGAATCCTTACCGCAAATATTTTGATGAAAATAACAGGCGAGATCGCTTTGAAGTCAGCAACATTATCAGAAAATTCAATCATCTATAATTTCATGCAGTTCTGACAAACATTCTCAATTCAAATATTTTAGAACCGCTAAGGCACAAAGGATTCTGGTTATATCGACAAACTCCTAGTTATTTTTATTACGGCGCACTGATCTTTTTTCAAAATATGCAATAGTTTGCGACCATAAAAGCGGGTGACAAGTGTCTTGTGCATAGCAGCCTAGCATCACAGCTACAATAGCATCTCGACATATTGCTTTCTAATACAAATTTTGGAAGAGTCAAAACATAGGAAAACCACGTGACTGGAAGAACGAAGCAGATTGATACAAGGCTAGAGAGTTGAAGAATATGATCTGAGTATCTGACCTGTGCAAACTTGTGTATCTGTTCCACAACCACAGCAAACATGGCGCTTACACTTTCATCAATCAAAGATTGCAAATAATGGACAGCTTCTTCATCCGACAAGTCAAGTCTAAACTTTGCTTCAACCTGAGAAATAAAACATTATTTATACTGGGTTGCTCTAGATCACTTTAGTAGTTTATAGATCACTTGGTATTTTATCGTCGGTTCTAAATTGGAGATTATGAACATCTCGTGTCTCAGTACTCGTGTATCCCAAGTCTGCCTCAAAGGGAAAAATTCTCGAAGCTTCGAGCGAAAAGCCATTGATTCCGTCCTGAACATTACGTTTGCAACGCTACAGTACCACGGCACAGTACGGTTTTAAGCGGAGAAAGGGCTTTTATCCACACTCAACAATTAGTAAAGGGATTACATGCAGAAAATACGATTTGTATGACATTTTCTGCCTATTAGGCCAACTTTCACCTAATCCGGGTTTCGAAATGTTTGCAGCGAAGGTCGATCTATCAGAAAAGCCAGGACAGGAAAATGCTGTCCATCTCAAATTAGCTCGCAGTCTTCTCTCACTATACTCACCTTCTTAACTGTCTTATCAGGTTCCAACGCTATATCCGGGACATTCGCGTCCACCATTAATGCGAATAAATTAAGAATCAAATTTGCAGATCTACAAGAACAAAAGTTAATAAAAAAAAACTTGGAAACAACGACTTTTAAAATAACTTCCATCTACTAGAAAGACAATTAGTGTAAAACAGAACTACTTCACACTTCGATCTCTAACTGTCATATTATCGATGTTACTTGGGTTTTTGAAAGTTACCAAGCTTTTGGTTTATTGGAGTTTTTTTAAAAGAGAAAGTTATCGCTTCACCTTCGTAAATGTAAGAATGCTGTGTAACATTGGCGACGAAATTCTTGATAAAATTCACTCGACGCTCCACCCATAGCTTCAACCTGCACACGAAATATCACAAATAGTCCGAATCGATACTCGTTTAAATAGACGACGATTCTTGCGATTTTCTTTCGCAAGCCTTCGCTAGTAAATTAGCAAACTAACGTTCGAGCGTTCGAATTCTGCCTCAGCCACGAAAAATTTTCACTGGCCTCGGGAAAGGCAACTCGGAGAAATTTACAATCAACCGTTCTCACTCTATGCGACCAGGTACAGTACTCAATCCGCCATCAATGTGTGGCAACTGAACACTATTCAAACGCTATTCACTCTTTTTTCGGACACCGATATAAAAACTTGGCGATTAGTGGTACCTTTCTACGGCTTACGTTGTTGCAGATATTGCAATTGGGTTTCGAAATATCATGCTGAGTGAACCAACCGGCCAGGCAAATCAGTGATTAGCAAGGCAATGGTCCCTGATTCGATTCCTGCACTGGCAATAGAATTTTTCGCCCGTCTTGGTAACAGTAACCCAACAACTAACTACATTAATTTGCCCGAGTGCTCTACGTCAAATAAGAACATTGAACATGCATGGATTCGCGCCAAAGTGTTTTCTTTCAAAAGGTTAAGTTTTTTTGCTCCAGGGCTATGTACAATCCATGTGATCTGAAAACATGGAAAAGACTGAGACCAACTGTCAAATATAATACATTCTTTGTTTAAAACAAGATGTTATCTCACGAAGAACATTGCATTTTGTTCCCAACTTTGCAATGGACTTGTCTTTCTCATCATCAAATATGTTACGAAGTTTCGACTAATTTCGTGGAAGGGAATGAAAGAAAGAACGAAGTAAAATGGAGCAGCAAAATGAATTTCTATTCTCCTTCTCGTCTTTTTGCTCACAGTGAGATCACATGGATAGAACAAGAGACAGTCAAGTGCTTCCACAAAGTGACTCACCATTTCCTTACTCAATTTCATGGGTGGTGGTAATGGTTTAGGATCTCGACCAAGAATATAACCAAAGTCAACATGGAACAGATTGCCTGAAAATAAAAAAAACCATTTTGTAAGATTTTACAGGAAGATAAAAAAGGCACATTTTTCGTTATTTCAATACGTTATCTCCAAGCTAGTCTTGGGAGTGAAGGTATCGACAGGCCATGTTCACACCTGCGTTTTTTCTCCTTGTGACGGATGTGAAAGAGTGGATAATTAAAGAGCATCAACTCAAACTACAGAGTTGCTGGATGTGTTCAACATTCAAGTCGGTGGATCCACTATTTTACAGTGAGGAGAAAAACCATGAAAATCGCCAGGGTAAAGAGGGCTTAAGATTTCACCGAAGATAAACACGCATTTTTATACGATATATACCCTCTTGTATAACGCTCCAATATAATGCTTTGCTCATTCACAGAAGCTTAGATGAAGTTTTTAATGGTGAACAGCATCAGAAGAAGTGCCATACTCATGTGGTCATACTAGCCGCTAGAAAGCGCCCATGCGTGCACTACCACAGCGCTAATACATCAAGATACTGTCTATTTAAAGTCCCAACATCAGTAAGGTCAGAGATTGAACACATTTATAAGATTGCTGAAATGTAATATATCTTCTTATCCAAAAACTTAATCTTCATGAATTTAAATAGATTCAAGTCACCGGAAATGGTATAAATAGGACAACAGCAAACTAGTTTTGTTTTGGTTCTCGAAAAGTCACCTGTTGCGTACTTTCTGGCAACTTCGATACCCTCTACATTCATGATGATGAAATGTTGCGTGTAAAGGTACTCTACAGCTCTTTCATGAATAATACAAATGTTACAAAAACATACAATCTCTGACCTTGATAAAGACACTTAAACATTTACCAGATTTCGTCAGCAATAAGTTGTCCAAATGTCGATCACCAATCCCAAGAAGATACGTGATTACGCAATACCCAGCTGAAATAAAGAGAGTTGCATTTATGCACATACTGTAGAACAACTGTTGGGCATGCGTCCGTCTCTTTAGGAGATACCAAAATTTTGATTTATATGCCCCCAAAATTACGGTTTGATAAGCATTCCGAATCGTGTAAATTCAATATAGGTTATAAGGATCAACAGGTAATCTTAACTTGAAAGAGTTCGCTTTTCTGGGACATCCTATAATACATCTTAAGGGCGGTTTCTACTCACGAAACATTGCCTGGAAAAGAAGAACAGGGGCCGGTTGTATAAAACTTTTAACTACGTTTTTTGTAGTTAAAAAGTAGTTAAATCTTGAATACGCGATTCTGGTTGGTTGATATTCGTACTTAACTATAGTTAGCTTTAACAACGTTTTTATACAACCGGCCCCAGGATAGCAAACTTTTTTTCACGTTAAAGTTCTCGGTTCATCGACCTCGGGCTCACAAGACAAAGAAAACTCTACTCCCTGTTCCTAACCTCCAGATAATTTCCCAGAGTGAAAACTAATCAACATTGGTGGCATTAACTAAGGTCCGTTTGAAACGTCGTGCTTCTGCCGCCGCGAATGCATTAAAAACAATCGACAATGAGGAGTTTCAGCTGATTATCAATTGTTTTCAATGCATTCGACACGGCAGTAACGCGACGTTTGAAACGGGCAAAAGCATTCAATCTACCAGCATTCAGACCATAATGATATTATGTTAATACCTTTTAGTATATGACAATGACGAATGTTACCAAAACAAGCTTATGAGAACAGGCAAAATCTGAGACGGTACTGCGCGCTAAAAGCTGTATTACACCTTTACAAACCGGTTTGTTCTGGCTTAGACGAAGCAGAAATCCGACTTTTTATATATATAGTCAAAATGTTTTCATTTTTTTGTGGTTTTTTTCTGATTTAAAGAGTAAAATGCACGAAAATCCATTTTCTAGTTTGTCACGAGCATTTTACTCGTTTCTCGTAAAATATTTGGCCGGATTATACGTCAACTCGTTCTATAACGTGTACTTATTTATTACACGTGTAGTAGTTTTGTAAGGTGAAATATGCATAAAAAGTGGAAGTTTGATTTCTCGCTCCACAGTCGAGTAGTATGCCACGTATAAGACACAGACTAGACTTGCCTCTAAAGTCTCGTTTGAATCAACAGAGTATATTTCAGTAAGAAAGATATAGACGTAGAAATGATATACATATACTCACCGCAACTCTTAACATATGTATCCATGACGTCAGGGCTAATCCCGCAAGGAGCTCCCTCGCATGGCGAGTGTTTGCGAAAGAAGTTCTAAAAAGAGAGAAGCATTACTTCTCTTTTTTGTTGAAACCAGAAAGGCAAGTATTTACATTGTTGCCTTGGCCATTTCAATAAATCACGTGCATGCAATGTTACAAAAAACAGTCAATATTTTCTGGCCTTAAGGAAGGTGGAATACATTATCAAAGCAACTAATTCAGTATAAGTGTCAATATCAAAGTCAGGGAAAATAGATATTTAAAGTACATCTTCCTATGCAAAAACTTTATCTTCACTGACGTAAAGTGTCTGTATGAAGGTCAGGGGATTATATAATAATTCTTATAATATTTCAGCCATTTACTGCGTGTAGCTATATCAAGGTCAGGGGTTCAATACATTTTTGTAATATTTGTTAAATCACTTAAAGAAGAATTGCAGATTTTTTGGGCAAAAGCTTTCGGTTAATAATGTTCTCGGATTTTGTCACAAAATAAATATTTTCGAAGTAAAAGTAAGAGCAACATAATTGCAGCTCTCATCTTTAATTTTTTTTCTTCCTTTACGGCTAGTGCAGAATACCTGTATACTTCCATCAGACGCAAGAACTTCTGCGACTGGGCATGACTCAATAAACTGAACACACCCTGAAGGAACAACATAAATAATGAGAATAATAATAATCTACACATAACAACACACGCAAGATATGCTCAAAGACTTTGCTTATAATCGTGGCGTATTAATGGTATAAGGCATCACGCAAAGAGTAAACGGACGAACGTTCTTTGCCTCCAGAGTATTTAAATCTGGTTGGTAGATGACTTCACTCTATTTGCGAGTATAAAAGAATGCATTCACGACTTTTTGATCACCGTAGAAGACACTAGACTGGAGTGCTGACATCTTTGATTTTGAACTTATACTTCTTGTAAGTTTTTGTCGAACAAGAGTAACGTAAAATCAGAAATGCGTGATACACCTGGCTGTCGTGAGCTTAAGAGTATTGACTTGTTAGTAAAGACAACTTTTAATCAATAAAATCTTTGTTAGAAACAGATTGACGACAAATCTCCATTCTGTACACAAACTTGATTTATTAATGGCACTCATTGACTTTGAAACCTAAACTGGTGACTTGCATTGCGATTGCCTCCTGCTGACGTAGGTAATAGAGTGGGATATTACTGATAAACGTTCTTGATTAAATAGCGAAGCAATCTAATAGTCAGCTCACAAAATCTACTCAATCACATACGCCAGGAGAAGAAACACAGCCACTTACATCACTAGTGTGATAATGAAACTAAAAAAAAACCTTTTCTCTCCCGCTCTTATCTTATCAGTCCATCAGCAAAGAATGCAAATCAAATACTCATTAATTTACCACTGTTTGTGCTTGTAGCCAGAACATTGTATGGAGTCAACTTTAAATCCAAATTTTCCAACATCAAAAGCTACAAAACAATAGCAAATTTGCGGGTAAATTTGGCGATGAGTGGTACAATAAGTAAAAGCATGATAAATTGGACTTTAGTGATTAAATGCGCCGAAGGAGCTTTGCGGAATACCCGAGGGAATTCTACACTGGAAGGCATCCGGAGCGTGAGGAGCTGATTTGATCACTACGTTCTATTACCTGTGCGGGTTCCTGAAGACATTCTTATTCAGAAAAGCGTTTAACATTATATCTTAGTGAGGAAATATTTTATAAAGTAGGAGTATGCCTTTTATTCTTATTATCTTTTAGGATTAAAGTTATATTTGGTATATAGTAGGTTCTAATTACTTGTTTCATTGTTGTACAGCGCTTTAGAATATTTCTTATACATTAAGGGCTATATGTAAATGTAAATAATTAAATTAAATTATTAAATTATTATTATTAAATTATTATATTATTTTAGGAAGTATTGAATGTTTAATCGCTCGTCCGTTTAGGCTGTAGCAACAAGCTGTATGCAAGAGCCGGTTGTTCGAAGCCCATGTAGCTTAAACGGTGGATAAGTCATAATTCAAGAACATTCCCATACATCTCCTAAAACCTTAAAATCAAATCTTTTGTACTAAACCAACAGGTAAATACCTAATCATTGTAGTCAGTCAAAATATTTTCAGTTTTGTAGGAATTCCTATATGATTTCAATTTTAAATTTATCCACCGTTTAAGCTCAACGCACTGTGAGCCACCGGCCCCAGATCATTTACTAACGCACCTTGTCCATGAGTCTAATAATCTGAAGAATTAACTGATCTTGTCGTAAGTCATCTCCACTTTTGAAAATCGCCTAGAACAACACAAATATACAAGTCCACGCAGTTTCACTTATGTTACCCACTTAAGACCAAACTTATTTAAAACAGGGTGCGAGTGAATAGTTAAATAGAATATCCACGTCTCGAACACAACGATCCTTTGTTACAAGAGGCCTCGCGAAATGGCTCTCGTCTTCTCTGGTTACGCACGCGTACCAAACTTCTGTTAAAATTTTGAAATAATTGTTGCTGCCAAGCACGAATTTCAAAGTTTCGTAAATCTGTACTTACAATGTACTCTTTGTTGTCAACTGTTCTGAATGCGAATTTTGCTGGCATCAAAGCACTTTTAAACAAAGTTGCTTTCTCTAAAATAATATAGACAAAAAAACGCTACTTTTCTCTGCAGCCTCTTTGCCCGAACGGACGGAGCATGCATTTCTAACACCGCGAGTGATCTCTCTATGCATGCGCTCATTCTACGGATTAGCAGCTGTATATTGGTTGTTTACAAACACGTGAATTTTTAGCCAGATGACGGGCAAGCCAACAATTTTGTTGACGATTTTTTCCCATTGGGATGGCGTGTACTGGAACGAACTAAAAAGCAATCAAACATTTATGTCTTAGACTACCGTTGAAGGCAACTAAAAAGTTTTTACGGCCATTTGTGGTATACTTTCCCGTCTCTAAATCGCAAAATCACATGATTGAAAACAGCATACAGCTTATGTTTGAGGGCTGCTTTTCACTGTCGCGTTTTTCAAACGCACGTGCACGTCCCTAAAACTTTACATTGTAGTCTGTTTCTTACTACGCAAACTAACCCGGGTCGAACCCGGGTTAACTCAAACCCAGGTTAGATTTTTGACGCGTAAACGGTCAAAACACACTTAATCCAGGATAGTTTGAATCCACATTCGAAGGAGAGCCCAAACTAACCTGGGTTTACTTGCATTTGTTTTTCAAGTTTACTCACGGATATAGTCCTGGGGCCATATGCTCAAAAGTTGGATAGCGATATCCATCAGATAGTGAGTCTTACAACGTTCATAAAATTGGACAAGAAATGCCAAAACTTCCATTTTGGTCAACGCTATAAATACCAGAGGCTTTCATCTATCGATAGCATTCGTAATTTCATGTTATGCCGATCAATAAAAACTTTAAGACGGTCACAAAAATCACTATTCAGTGGATAGCGCTAACCAACTTTCGAAAAATCGGCCCCAGGACCTTGCAGTTTGCCAAGCTTCCAGACAGTCTCTTATGACCTAATCTTAATTTTACTTCTAAATGAGTTCACAAAAAACTTCATCAAATAATTTAAAAACTTACCTGCGATGACTCCAGTAATTCTAATATTTGGATCAAGAGGCAGAGGTAAAGGATCTTTGAGTTCAAGCCACTCTGGCGCTTCCAAAATACTCTGCAGCTTTTCAATCTAAAATTTGTTTCAAGTTGGTTCGATCATAAAGGCCGTCATCCTTTGTACCAGCCTTGAAGCTGTTTTCCAGCTCCGCGTTTTTGACACGTGCACGCATGAAAAAGTTTAAATTCTAGAACGGTTTTATAAACAACGGGGTCAGTTGTTCGAAAGTCGGATGGCGCTATCCATCGGATAGTGAATTTTTCAACGGCTAAAAAATGGGACAAAAAATACCGACACTCGCATTTTGGTCAATGATATAAATATTGGAGACTTTCATTCATCGATATCAGTCGTAACTTTATGTTATGACGATGAATGGAAAACCTTAAGAAGACTATACAAACTTACTAATCAGTGGATAGCGCTATCCACCATTCGATCAACCGGCCCCTGCAGGAAGAGTTGTTTAGAACTTTGAAATTTAAACAATTACGTCTCTGTTACTTTATGTATTTTTAAAAACTATAAAGCTTTGAAGGATTTCAACTTTTACCTGCGTGTCATAAACGCGTAACTGGAAAGTACCATTACCCACGGAGGGGGAACACATGTAATGTATATAGTTGTCCAACCGTTACAATGTACGTTCTAAAATGCACGTTTTGCCCGCGCGGGCAAAGCGAAAGGAATGGAAGAAGGCTAGAAATACCCAACAAAGCATGTACATCGACGTTTCATGCCAATCACTAACGACGAAGATCGAACTCAGATATTGAATTTTTTAGAGAAATTTAGCAAACACGACGTGACGGTCTAAGACGTAGTGAAAATGGCGTGACATGTCCACATGTATGGATGTGCCACACCATTTTACGCCATTTTCACGACGTCTTAGACTGTCATGCCGTGTTTGCTTAGCTAAATTTCTCTACTATGGAGATTATAGATGCCTCATGCACCCAAATACGGCTACCTTTTTCTTTCTATTTCCGCCAAACTGTGCAACAGTTTTCATGATTCCCCCAAGTCTATCAACAAATGTTTGTTGTCGTCTCAACATTCGCGCTTTTCGGACCTTTATGGCATCGCCATCCTAGCGAAAATATCAAAGATTATCGCCATTCACAGTCACTATTTTGTACCATTAGTATATCCGAATAATAGCCACAACATGTAACAAGTAAAAAGGCACTCTGACCATCGTGGGATTTGACCCTGTGACCATTATAGTGGATTTTTCCAATGCTTTAAACTGAAAGGCACGAAGTTGCCACGACGTCACCACGAGGTTGTTACGAAGTTGCAACGAGGTTGCTATGACCTCGTTGCTTTTTCATAACACGTACTTTTTATATCGTCTTCGTAACGCCATGGCAGACGATTTTACATGGTGATGGAGAGAATTTTCCCACAAACAAAAGATAAGACATTTGCAAGACGCGAAGTCACAAGCGAAATACACGCAAACCGTTGTGTTATGAACATCTCACACCTTCATAAGAGCTTGCACGTAACGACGAATAATTTTGCTGTAAATGGTATAAGCTTTCGTTTTCTGGTCTTCACTACACTCGACGCGTAGATACCTTCAAAGAAAAGTAAGACAAAAGTTATAGTCACGCGTGTATAGGAAAAGATGAATAAAATGTTGAAATCTGAGGTACATGCTGTACAGTGTATACTTCTAGATTTCAGCATCCAGGGGCATTTCATTTCAAATTCTCGTTCACCTTGCAAAAAAAGTCCGCACTGCGAAAAGTCTTACAAAGTAAAAAAATCCAAGAAATTCCTTAAAAGCTCCAAAAAGTTCAAGAAAGTCCGAACATTATCACAAAAGTCCTAAGAAAATCTAAAGAATCCAACAATTTAAGCCCGCGGGTAAAGTCAAAACAAAACGGAGAAAATTTATATTTACCAGTAAAGAAAGTTTGCCAGTACGTCACTTCTACAAGCCCGCGAGATGAGAAATGACTCAAGATAGGAACCCTGTAGAGATACATGCACATAACTTTCATCTCCGTGTTTTCAGCAGACCACTTCAACTGTATAATATAACAAAACAGCAACTGGCCGACAAGCTGTCGGCTGACAAAAGCCGGCTGTGATTTTCAAAAAAGAAAGAAAAAAAGAAAGAAAGAAAAAAAAGAAAGACAAAAGCAGGCTGTGATTTTCAAAAGAAAGAAAGGAAGACAAAAGCCGCCTACTATCTTCTTTTAGGAAAATTCAGCTCCAAATAGTTTCAAGATTTAGTTTATATGATTACACGCCAGTTATTACCACACATTAGTAGTCGGACTAATAGTTCAGCCCGGGGTTAAATTTATCCATGTCATCAGGCTATACCCTTACCTGGAAATTTCATTTGATCATACATAAACCCATACCTTCGTATCCACTGATTTCAAGCTTTCTGATGGCTGAACTTGTTGTTCACTAGATTCACTTTCATGCACACTTTCATCTGCGGAGAGAAACAAAAAGCTTATACGAAATAAAAGTACTTATATAGCTTTAAATATGCTTCAGACTAGATTACAAAGCTGAAATTGTCAGTGAGCCATAATGAACGACAGTTTCAGAAAAAAAATGTTGTTTGGTTCAATGCAGCGTATAAATCTACTACAACAATAACAATGACATTCAAGGAAAATTATATTGCAGGCGGCGACGAAAATGTCTGGTGGAATGATATAACCAAAAATGAAATGAGCACTCCTCCCCCCGAACAGTCTCACTATTGTAGTCTGCAAAGAAATAAGCACCTTGAAGCGCTTCGTTTATGAACGCGGAAAGAACGTAAACACAGAAATCACTGCACATTTAGCAGAATTTGGTGATTATGCGACCAACACAACTTGCCGAATTCTCTTCAGCAGCCTGCATGCGGGGAGAATGGGAGGACAATCTACCTCACCCGCACGTAGTCTGCTAAGGAGACTAACTTGCCGGGAATATAACTAGCTTTGATCACGTCACTTTTAACGAAAAGGCGGACAAGAAATTTGTGGTAACAATTTCATGTCCAGAAGACGCGAAATTCTCGGTTAGGGGTTGGGTTGGCAGCAGGGTCAGGCCTACATGAAGTACGCCGCTTTTCTGGACATGAAATTGCTACCAAATTTGTGAAGACGATTTCTGCTATTTAAGTGGATTGTACAATGATGTCCTAGACGTCAGCTGAAAAAGTCTTGAGCGGGCACTAGTTAATACATGTACTAAACAAAAGGAAACACTATGTTTTCAAAACATCTATGTATCATTACGAAAACATACCGTTTTGTGGTGAGGTCAATCCAGTATCTTCAACGGGATCAGTAGGCTCGTATCTCAATGCTTGCACCAGTTGTAACAAGTAAAGTAGAAGATGCTAAAATATCCAACATTGCAGTAAATATACATTGGCCTTTTGGGCTAGGATGAACAGATTAGGAGACCAAAAATAGATTGTTGTAAAAATAAACAGTTTAATGAAGTAAGAAAATATATTGTATACATTAAACAATTGGAAATAGTTACGCAATTTAGTTCATGTTGCCAGGTACACTATAGGTAAGTCATCTATCATCATTTGTAGAGGTCAGTGAGCTCACCTCATCATTCGCCTCGCGGAGCCTGGACACTGCATATTTCCTCACTGCTGGATTAGTAAATTGCTGACTCAATAGTTCTAAAGCATCATCGACATCAATAAGACTCCATTTTTGCATCAAGTCAAGCGCCTGGAAGAAAACACGATTATGAAGCTTGAAAACTAAATAACCGTTTGCAGACGAACGGTGGCAATATTTCTCCTCCCCGCGGTATAGAATTGAGCAACTTTGCTGAGGAGAGCGTTGAAAAGTTACAGATGAACAATTTTTCTCTGACAAGTTTCTTGATGAGTTCACTTGCTCGTCTGTACAACGAGGACGTCTTTCTTTACAAGTTTGTTGACAACTTCACTCGCTCGTGTATACAACGAACAAGTTTTTCTTGACAAGTTTCTTGACGAGCTCACTTGCTCGTGTGTACGAAGATTAAGTTTGTTAGAAAAACGTCTTGACGACTTGACTAGATCGTCGATCTCTACGATGAAAAAGTGTTCCTTGACTGTCGTATATATACATATACAGAGGTTGTCTTGCCGAAAAGCTGGCATGAATATAGCTTTTGATCTAGGTTTCTTGTCAAAGAAAAACTTGTAGATTTTCGTTCTACACGCGAGCAAACAAAATTTGTCAAGGAAAAATTCCTCTCGTGCAGGGGGTATAATTATAACAACGTCATTTGGTAATTTAGATATTTATCGGTTATTCGGTCAATCACATTCGATGGACAGAATGATATTACAATAATGAAAACCACACACATTAAAAAAACCCCAGCTTTAACAATAATATGAGGAGATTCAGATATAGTGTGAACTACCTCTCGTTAGCTTAAGCTTGTATCAGGTTGTTTGACCCTGGGGGATAGAGCGTTTACGAGTGCTGCTCCATCAATTTGGAACTCGCTCCCTATCTCAATTGGACAATGCGAAACTTTAGATTGTTTATAAGAATCAATTGAAGACATTTTTATTCAGAAAGCCGTTTAACATTGTATCTTAGTGAAGAAATTCTTTATAAAGTAGGAGCATGTTCTCTATTTTTATTATATGTTAGGATCAAAGTCATATAAATTATGGTATATAGTAGGTTTTAAATTACTTGACTCACAGTTGTACAGCGCTTTAGAATATTTTTATACATTAAGTGCTATATTTAAATAATTAAATTATTATTATACTATTATTATTAATCAAGTAGGTGAAAAGCATCTCATTGCATGGTCAGTCACAGGGACGATGAAAGTCAAACGTGGAACCATGCCTCGAACGTATGAGATATTTTTCCTTCACAAGTATTATTTGTTCGTCTGAAAGACGAAAATTGACAAGGTTTTCCATGATAAGAAGCCTTGTTCAAACGCCAGTCATTCTAGTTTTTGAAAGTAACTTGCGTCAGTGTACGACAGTTCAAGACTGAAAAGTTGTTCGTCGTCCATATAGGAGCAAGTGAAGTCGTCAAGAAACTTGTCAAGAAAAACTTGTTCGTCGTCCATATAGGAGCAAGTGAAGTCGTCACGAAACTTGTCAAGAAAAACTTGTTCGTCGTCCATATAGGAGCAAGTGAAGTCGTCAAGAAACTTGTCAAGGACAACTTGTTCGTCGTCCATACAGGAACAAGTGAAGTCGTCAAGAAACTTGTCAAGGACAACTTGTTCGTCGTCCATACAGGAGCAAGTGAAGTCGTCAAGAAACTTGTCAAGGACAACTTGTTCGTCGTCCATATAGGAGCAAGCGAAGTCGTCAAGAAACTTGTCAAAGAAAATCGCTCGTCCGTGCGGGGCTTAAATACCAAGCATATCACTACGTTTTGTGCAAGAAATAAAGTTTCTTTAAATTTGACCAGAATCCCGTCAACATTCTAACAAACTGAATAATCAGACAGGAGATTGGCAATTCGTGCTGAAACGTGTGAAGACCATCCTGATATACTACCTGAGTAGCTTCGTGAGCTTCGTTCCACTCGACACATTTCAAAAATTTCGTAAGAGCCTACATGAAAAGGCAACAAATACGTATACAGTTCAAAATATTTACAAGAGCAACAAAGATGGGAATTATGTAATTGCAAAATAATTATACAAATTTTAGTTGATAATAGTGGTTGATAATAGTACACGATTTATGAACTGACGCGATTTCATTAGTCAAATGGACACATTTAAAGCTTCATGCTCGCTTAAAAGGTAACGTGTGTACATGCAAGTATTGAATAAAGATTCATTGTAAGACCTTTATGGTGATCCGCCTGACGGCAAACGGCACAAATGATCACGTGAGTAAACTTTTTGCGCCGCTACCATTTCCCGTTCGAACGTCAAGAGGACTGTTTTGGCGTTTGCAGCAAACGTGAGTATTTTTACTTTTTTTTGTGAGAATTTGAACATTACAAGTTTTAAGACCTATTATATATAAACAAATATGTCATATGCAAACTTCATTTCAAATTGCTAGAGCTTATAACGTCTATAGTTTGTGTTTTAACACTGTAGTTTGCTGTAATACTCAAGATGTCTCCATTTCGCTGGCCAAAATTCGAACACGATATAGCACTGTTACCGCTTCAAGACCAAAAAAAGCGGAAGAATGAAAAAAAATTGCTACCGTTCTCGAAACAAGCGCGCAAATTCTCGAACAGAAAAAATGCACGCGGTGCTTAATCCTAAAGCATTGCACGTCAAACGTTTTCCTCCGGCTTGACGTTTCCCGTTGAACGCGAAGCTTAAAAGCTCTCTAATAAAAACATGATCATGCCAGGGGGAATTGGAAAAGTCTCACCTTCTTTTGACTTGAGAGATAAAATCGGAACTGCCAGAGTAAATCTTTTTCTTCTGAAGTCAAAACCTTGCTGGGTGGATAGCCAACAATTTGCTGGAAAAAAATAAATTAAAGTCGATATTTGTTTGGGTGCAGTCATGTACACGGATAAGTTGTACTTTTCAGCATACAACAGAACAGTCTGAGTAGAGTGTCTGCTGTTTAAATAAAGAACAACGTTCTATGATCTACGTTCGAACCATCAACAAGTTTTCAACGAAAACTATTCTCCGCACAGTTTCATTCACTGTATTTACTGTACGTAAATCTTTTACATTAAGTTCATCTGTTCGAATGTACAATGAAAACAAGTTTCCGACATAGTTCTCTTGCTCGACATGAAAGTCGTTGTTCAAAAGTTATTCCTGTGTCAGTTCTTAAACAAGATATTTGCTCACGTAAAGGCGAATTCGTAATTTTCATTATATAAAACGTTGTTGGTTATACGCAAGGGAAAATGAACTTATCATAAGAATAAAAACTTCCGAGGGAAATTTATTCGTCGTTCACACGATGTGCAAGTAAAGTCATCAACAAATCCTTCTCCAGAACAAGTAAAAGTATTATTCATTAAAAAATGGTGAGGTTTTATTGCATGAGAGCCATTAATAAAATCGTCGCATTCGGTGTTGTGACGTATTAACATGAGATACGAGGATTTATCCCACGGTAGTACGGCAGTTCATATTAAATGTAGATCGAATTCAGCAATTGTTTACAATTCTACAAAAAGTTGCTGAAGGCAATCACATAAAATAACAATAGGAGCAATCAATTTCAAAGATAATTTAAGTCTACATGACAAATAAGTAAAGAAGTAAAAGAAAAGGTAATTAATTAACTGCATGGAGTACTAATGATATTTTTTCGCACGTCAAGAACATAGAATGCGTCGTACACACGAGTCTTGATCTATCGAATATTTAGGACAGCGCTTTTTTAACGATACTTTAGAATACTGTGCAATAGCATGTGATAATTCTTTTTCAAAAAATATTACGGCATGCATTGCTGTAATGTTACGTGCAAAACTCATCTAATCATTCAAAATTCGTGACAGGACACTGAGCAGGAGAATCTAAACTTGAAGCCATAATCGAGGCAAAATATCAAGCACTACTGACGACAAAAAAGATGATGCCCAAATGCTAACAGCACTTCATTTGTTTTACTCAGTAACGCCAGATGATTCTACATGCATTATGCAGTCACAGACTACGCAATTTTTTAAAAATATCGTAGGCATGTGCGTCAACGAATGAATGTTCGTGATTGAGATTTTAAACTATAAATTTGTTTCAGGCCACAATATAAGAGCTTGGAGAAACAAAGTTTCGACATTCCCAGTGAAATCCTTCTTGAGGAGACATGCAGAGAGATATGGAACAGTTCACTCTCATGAGATGCTATACAGGGCTAAGAAGAGATTCATTACACGTGGAAACAAATGAGTATATGCACAGTGTTAGAGTAAGGCCAAGAAGGCTTTAAAAACACGTTGAATTGATGGAGCTTTCCTACAATTTGGAGTTTGTTTAATTAATGCTTAAAAATCGACATATTTTACAATCAAATACGTTGCGACAATAATTCAAATACTTTGAGTGAAATGTAGAAGGTACTACAGCTATATTGTATACAGTCGTGACACTGTACTTACATTAAGCTGGTCTCTTACGGCGGCATTTGGCTTCATATCATGTGAAACTGCACCACTTCGTACACTTCGCACAAGTTTATGATGCTTGCTTTCCACCAAATTCTCCTATATTAACAAAGTGCCAAAAAATTCAAATATAGTTCCACGCATTCTTAGTTTATCAATCTCATTTCCCTTGCAACAGATTAGCACAAAATTAATTTCGTGTTTTTCTAATTAATTATTTAACTGTATTTCCTATTTGCATCCTTTATATTGCAAAATCCAATTTTCTTTTCAATTTAATGGCAAATTTTTCCGCTCTAAATGGTTTAGTGTTTTGCCACAAAGTATTACAAGGCATTCATGTAGAAAGCAAAGCTTGCGAAATTTTTTACGCCAAAATTAAGTGCCCTATCTCAGTAGAAATTAACCACATCACAATTTCTGATAATTATGCTGTCAATATGATAACAAAAACTTGGAAATTTCCATATGTCCAAAAGCTTGCACCAGCAGACAATATATTGGCGAGTGGCGTAGCATGATTACCCCGGTTAATTACTGCGCAACTGCAAAGTAAGGTAGATGAGCAAATAAAAGAATAGTACGACTTGGATTTTCGTATATTCCATTTACTAACGGCAAAAATCCGTAGACGAAAAAGCTTTTTCACAAGGCTTTATTGTTAAAGACGTACTGCAGGTATTTTTTTTAACAAGTCAACTTGCTCGTGTGTATGGCCATCAATGTACCTGTTTCAACACGTGTACACATAAGTAAGTAACCTCGCCAAGCACGGTGCTTGTCAAAAAACGCTCGCTAGTCAGTAGTTTACTACAACATCTCTGTTGCCTCGATGTCTCTCATAAGAGAACGCCTAAAAGCATGTAGTCTGATCTTTCAAGCGAGATGTATAGCGGCCACACGGCTGATAGCTGCAATTATCTGTTTACTGCATGGTCTACTCTCAAAAAGTCTCTCTAACCAGTCTCTAACACGTGCTTTAGCTTTCTGTGACGTCAAAGCAAGCAGCCCGTCATGACAACACGAAGGCATGCGCAAAAGAGACCTCAAGACTATAGGCTGAGCAATGAGAGCAATTACTTATGGGCTGGGTGCATTTCGTAGGTGAATGAAGCTTCTGTTATTAATGCACTCCGTTCAAAAGCACAACCAAGTGCTTTTAGTCTTCATTTCGTAGAAATATGGTAGATTCCAACCCCACTCGGACGAGCATTTATCTATTGCTGCATAGATTTCATTTGCTCGTGTGCACAACGAAAATTGACAAGTTTTCCCTTCACACAGAACTCTGCTCAAAAAGATAGCCATTCTAGCTTTTCAAGAACGTACATTGCGTATGGATACAACTGCGAAAGAAGACTTCGTCGTCATAAACACGAGCACTTGAATTGGTCAAGAAACTGTTCGAGTAAACCCTTGCTCGTTTGTCATAAATATTAGTCAGTTCTAGTAAGGGGCCGTTCACAAAATACGTGACGCGTTGGAGGGTAGGGAGGTCATTAATCATGTGTCACGCGTCGTCACAAGGGGAGAGGGGGTGAAGCAGCTTCTGTCACGTGACGTTTTGATATTTATGGTGCATTCAAAATTATAATAAATTTGTGATTAAATCAGAAGAAAGAGCCCCAGAATGGGAACTTTCGGAATAGGCAAATAATTAGAAATGTTATATTAAAATTCAAATTTTCCGATCATGTTTTTTAACAATCAACAGCCGAGAAGGGAGGGGGGGGTCAGTTTGTGTGGCGTCACATAGTTTTGCAGGAGGTATAACACCAAACGTCACAGAGCGTCACAGGGGGTAGGGGGGGTGTAAAAAATGGGTAAAAAAGCGTCACGTATTTTGTGAACAGCCCCTAACCGTTGGTCCATCACCAATCATCTTACATTACAGATGATTAGTTCTCTACTTCGACAACGCTGATTTCTCCCGTATAGGTATTTGAACGGCATTTTTATGATAAATTAAAAATAAATTGAAGTCTGAATCTTAAACTATCGGTTAATTTTACTGACAAGTTTTTGACGACGGTTTTTCCCTCGAGCGGAAGTACTAATTCCGACCGGTTGTTCGCACTCAAAGAAACAGAATGTACAAGGCAAACGAAAATTTCCTATTCTTAACATTTGTATGTAATATTTCGAAGATTATGGATAGGAAAGGACTTGCCGAAGCCGATGAGCAGTTGTAGAATATGTAATCTTGAACAATAACATAAATAAAAACCTTCAGGTTTGCTTGCCTGGAAACAGGTCACTTCTAATAAAGTTGTTTGACTATTTAGCTTATCACTAGTTTGTAAAGAAAATTTAGTATTTATTCTAACACAAACAGAGGAAATAGTGATTGTGCGATGTTCATTTCGAGCCCGAGCGAGGGGGTTTTCCTTGTGTGTATGTTTAGTAGTAGCTGTACCTGCAATATTTCTGGGTCGTGGACTTTCACGATCTCCGGATAGTAATGAAACTCACGTTCATCAGAAAGCTAAATAATAATAATGAAAAATATTACATTTTTTTCGGCTGAAATGCAAAGAGCTTTGTAGTCACTCCGTCGTGTAAGATGCCTTCCAAAGGCTTAAACAGCCTCTTCTAGGTGATCTGACCGTGAGCAAAGAGACTGGAGCGAAGAACAGAACAGAAATGCATTTTGCTGGGTTTAATCACTTCTTACGTTCTTATACTTTTCCTTTCACGAATTTCGTCGAAAATTCGTAAATATGTTCGGTAGCAAAAAGGCGAGTCCACTGCATATATGGGGACAAAATACAACGTACTTTGTTGGACAACAACTACATTTCAACGACAGATGGATTTTTATTCGATAGCTAATCCTAGTCTTTACTTGTCATTTCGTATCACACGGATATAAAGTGCATATTTAAATCACCTTCTCGTAATAAACGACAGAAAAATCAACGCCATCTTCCAGTATTCTCGGAAACTCTACCATGAGAAACATGGCATCTGAATTTCGTTTTTCTTTCTAAAATAGAGAATGAGCAAAATAACCTTTTGGAAACGAGAACAATGATTGATTGAAAGCACTCAAAATTCTTTTTTCTATAATTTCATCACAAAACTTTTGAAATAAAAAGATTATCATAATAATTATAGCTATAAGATATTGATGTCAACTGTCAATAGATCTGTCCGATAATTATATCACATCTAGGTGCCTGAAAATATGGCTGAGGGGCCATGCAGTACAAGAATGGATACTACAATGGATAGTGTGCTTGGTCTTTCAGCCTCATTTCCATGTGGCTGTGACGCACTGACCACAAAGGTCTAAGTTTTATATATTTTATTTTATTCTATTTTAATTTCAATAGCTTTGCCTTGAACAAGTTTTACGGCAGGGAGTCCGCAACAGCGCAAGCCAATTACTGCAGCCCCTTTTAGAATATTAACGTTAAAAGCTATAAACATATAATTATAACACTAGCTGGTAAAGGTAATTTCACTGGC
>JAODVM010032226.1:0-19075 GCA_025400095.1 Phenganax marumi
CTGGCTATTCGCGTTTTATGGCAAACGATAAAGCCACTGAAAAACCGGCTTCCAGACGAGCAATTTTGCCGTTTTTATGCTTCATCCGCTTTTTATTCCAGAGGATAAAACGCGGATATGAATTTAGATGCACGATTCAGGAGAAAAGAGTTTTCATCCGTCCGTCCGTCCGTATCCGCGTTTTGAACTAACCCGGTTACATCCTGTACGTACATTAACATATACAACATACATTGATGAGGCTGGGTAAACGCTACAGCTTTCTCTAATTACAGCGACCCTTAACAGAATACAAGAGAAACATTTAAGAAAAGAACTAAGCTGGAATGCCTCCACACACAGAAATCACATATTGATTTATGCATGAAGGTTCTGATCAGGCGCGTAACTAATTCAGAGTTGTTTTCCTCTCTATACGGCCCGTACAGCCGAGCAATTTTTCCTTCACAAGTTCCTTGACGAGCTCACTTGTTCGTGTGTATCACTATACCAGTTTTGCTTGACGGTCGTATACATACGCAAGCTATCTTTTCTAAAAAGCTGGCGTCACTAGCATTTAACAAGGCTTTTTGTTGAGGAAAATTTATCAACTTTCGACGTAAACGCCAGTAAGTCATACTTGTCTAGGGAAAATTGCTGGTCTGTGCGGAGTGTATGCGGCCTTGCTTTTGGCTAATCAATCATATGACGTCGTAATGAGTCGCGCGCCGAACGTGAAGTGGTAACGTCGGTTGCTTCAGCACGAATGCAAGGATCACTAAACTATGACTAAATTATGTCCTTGAGTTTTCTACCGTCATATCTACGTACCTGGATCGAGGCTGAAGCAAGCGCTAAAAAGAAAGAATTCAAAGAAACCGTCAGTGAAACAGATGACTGGGTTCTCATCGATTATGAAAACAAGGCAAGTGAACATTTTCTTTTTGGCAAAGCAGTTATATTAAGAGAAGAATGACCTAAATGGCGCGAATTGTTCTTGCTGTGTTTATTCCGGTTGTCCATTTTGCCACAGATTAGCTTGCTTTTAATATTCAACGTTGTACATGGCTCTGTAATTTTTCTGTTGTGCATAGCTTTGTATATTTCAGTTTCGTTCATGGCTCTTTAAAGTTCACCGTTCTGCATAACTCTTTTTGAATTAATTGCGAGGGCTGGTTTGTCAAGGCGGTCATTCTATGTATTCTTTTCGTATATGTCAGTTATGTAGATAGAAAGCACGGCCTATGAATAACAATAATAATAATTTCATTGTGCTGTGAGCCAGATCCAATGATGTGCGTTCCGCTTGAGAGCTGATAATTCGAAAGGAAGCAATCGCAAAATGTCGATCGCGTGACATTTTGCACTGAATGGAAATCCGCCTTTTTTGACTTGAAACACAGGAAGAACTCTTTCACCAATACAAACTTGCGTTGTGTTTGGCAATGCATCAAGTTAGCCAATCAGAAGGCATGTCGTCAGATGAATGTCAGGCTAATGCTTCTGACGAGTCAAATTTGGTAACACGTCAACCGTATGAATGAATGAATGAAAGTAATCGTAGCGTACCACAGCGAATCTCTTTGTTTCTAAGTCGTTAGTCATGCTCTGGTGCTCACGAAACAAAGAGATACGCTACGTTTCGCTACGATACGGTTGAAGTGGAGAAAAACCTTTACCCTGGTGTTCACGAAACAGTTGAAGTGGAAAACGGCCTTTTTATTCTACTCTACTTTCTCCTTGTTGCACTAGCAGTCTGATGACCATCTGTTGCAAGACTACCTCGTGATCGAAGACAAAAGACAAAATCCTAAGAATGAAGATGATGGGTGGTTAGACGTTGGTGAGAAAACAGCTAAGATCACTTCAGATCAGAACTCTTCTAGAAAAGCTACGAAACGTGCACGGAAAAAAGCAAAGCGAGCTGACGATAAGTAAATGTTTGTTTATATCCTAGTTTCTTACCAGTGGATAGAGATGGATCATTTTCGTCTGGACAGATTAGGCCAGAAAAGATCGTTTTTCTGATATAACGCCTGCTTGCGACTATTTTTATCTCGGCTTATTCGTTTTTGTAGACTATAGTCGAACTTGTCTGAAGGCGCAATTCCATGGGCGAACCTTTTCAACGAAGTCTTGTGCCAAAAATCCGATTGCGAAATATGCACGGATAAATTTTTTATGCATAGTTGCACTTGAATTACTCTAATGAAGTGTTGTACATCTTTCGCTCTCGCCTCAAGCCGAGCGAAGTACTACTCACTGACGAAGCAAACTTTTTGCGTAAAATATGCTTTGTCCGCACTACGCACGCGCCAATTTACTTCGCGCGAAAACTTTTACATTTTGCCGACATGTTGGCCGTGAAATTACGCCTTAATTAATACAAATTCGAATGGACAGATTTCCGTATTGGAAAGCTACTTTTTGGAGAATATGAGTGTACCAGGACCTAACGAAGTCCGCATTCGAAAAGTTCGACTGTATCTATTTGCAAGCTCGCGCTGTAATAACGGCGTTCCTGCAACGGCTGAGAAGTTGAAAGATGGTTTCTCAAATATTAATAGAGTCCTTCAGATTGACGTTCTCGGCATACCGCCAACCGCAAACGGCAAAGATGAAATCGCATTTTATAGTCCTCCATATCGGTTGTTCAATGTTGTGGGAACCTATATAATTAATTGAAGGGTGGTTTGACAACATCACTATAGAAAACTTCGGATAGTACAATCAAATTTGATTTAAAGTTTACTGTTAGCAGTTAGCGATTCGCCGTAAACGCCATTCTTAAAGTGCCTAATATACCAATATCGTTGTAGGCGTTCGCCCTATCTTGGTATCCCATTCAGATTCCCGGGAAATATTGCTCTGCAGCGTGCTAGATGGCAAGAGCTTACTACCAAATCTTCTCCTCCAGTGAAGACTGATTTGCCCAAAGAATGTTTACTAAACGGCTTGCCTTCAATCAAACCAGACCAGGTGCAGATCGACCAAAGCATTGTTCCTTTGTCTGCCAACGACTCCCACAGAAATTACGCCTCCGAGGTTTTACGACTTTTCGAGGACTTGTCCGAAAGAACTTCAACTGCCATCATTTACTGTGATTTCGGGCCGTTGAACATGCTCGACGAGTGCACAACGCGTGATTTGGTGCGTTTGAATAACTTCTATGCATGTGCTTCCTTGAAAGCACTTGACAACTCCATGTTCTCGAAAGCCTTACCACGTGAAAAGTGCATAATTGCTGACGTAACGGCACTTGACAAGTGCATGTCACCTGACATCATGACCCGTGATCAATGGACGTGTTCCGGCTTTATGACACGTGAAAATAGCTTGCCAGACTTGCCCATTTTGAACGAGCAACTCGTGCTGCCTGTGAGCAAGGACGTTCGAGTGAATAGTGGAGAAAATTTTGAAGGCTGCCTCAATTATTCGTCCAAACTCTTCTCAATCAACACCTCTGAATCATTGTATTCTAAGTTTGACTCAACAAAGAAGAAGCTTGTGGACCTTTTTAAATCTCTCTTGTTGTTGCACTTTTTCTTGGGCGAAAAAATTCAAACATGGAAGAATACTGCGGTATCCAGTATTTCTCAGCTTTCTACTTGTCCTGCCGAGGCTGCCATCCAGAAGACCACTCCTGGGTTCAACGCAAAACCGTCAGCTCCAGAGAAATCACGTTGCAACGCATATGCCGGCCACATGACGGGCAAACAGATGCGACGTCAAAATCGCATGGCAACGAGAAGCAACAACGTTGTAAATAGCAACAGGCAGCGAGGGATGAAGTGTGGTCGCTTTCAAAATAATGTTGGCCATCGTGAGTCTTGGCATTAAAAAACCAAAAAGAAGCCCAAACAAGCCAGAGAACCTAATGCACATTCATGACAACGCGCTAAGAACGACCAAGACAACGCGCTAAGAACAGACTTGTTTGAACGGTTCATTGAAATTTCGAAAAAACATCGTGTATTAAAAACGCATACAAATGTGATTCAGTTGTCGTGTTGCATTACCAACAACGTCGCGCTTAGGAGTGAGGCATTTGCCATGCAGTCATTGGCGGTCGGCGATACTCTTTGGCCTTTGCTTCCGCAGG
This sequence comes from Phenganax marumi, assembly GCA_025400095.1. Taxonomy (NCBI): domain Eukaryota; kingdom Metazoa; phylum Cnidaria; class Anthozoa; order Malacalcyonacea; family Clavulariidae; genus Phenganax; species Phenganax marumi. The sequence continues at coordinate 4,082 of JAODVM010032226.1, forward strand.
CCAAATAAAGGGTGGGGGATTATTTTCTTTTGCTGGTATCTAAGTGGGGCTAATTAGAAGGGAGAGGGGAGGCTGGGGGCTACATAGAGGACTAGGTATTGCTTGGAGCTTTTCATCTTCAATTGCTGTCAGCTCAGCATGCAATTGCAATGTGAAATGCGGAAGTACAAAAATATGCAAAACTACACATATTCGGTCTAGCTGCTCGTTGCCAATCAAGTTGCAAATATAACAACCGATCATGCAGTCACTTTCTGGTGCAGCTTTCATCTGTAGCTTGCTCTTTGTTTTGTCGTCTATTTATGGTTTCAGCTCTGTCGTGGCTATAGGTAGCAAAGACTCTTGCAATGTTAGTATCGAGGCGAAGAGTAAACAGAAATTTATTGCACGAGCTACTGACAATAATGTTGAGCTCTTGTATTTACGTTTGATGTTTCTAAACGAGTCAAACCCAAATGAATTCTTATTTGGTGAAGATGTTACCAGAATATACGACCCACTTAAGTGGGCTTGGACGAACAGCGAAGAAGGAAAAGCTATTCTGTCGTTGCCTTATGATTACAAAGTCTTATCGCTTTCAACATTATCAAGGGAGACAAGAGAAATCGATTTAAGCATAGTTACCTTACCTCCGGGTTGTTTTGCTAAACAACATGACAAGCTGCAATTGACTTTGGTTATGAAAAAATTGATGGAGATTGCTAGAGCTGTATCGCGAGATAGTTTAGTATGTCATCGGTTTGTCGAGGATTCGCTAGTTAGAGGTATTAAGATCATATATCAGGCAGGATTGCCAACGATCCGATTCAAATGTTGCATAGCAAATAAACCAAAAGACGTTTGCAACGTGGTGGCATTACCAAATACCGCTTTATCGTTTTTGTTGAGAGGAATATGGTTGGTATCTTGTGTTATTGCATTTTTTTCACCATTGCTAGTGAAATATTTACCAAGCAGGAATAATGAAATTGAAGCAGCACTATCAAACTCCGGAAATAGCTCAACTTGTGAATTGGAAAGTCAGCCAGGGTGCACTAATGATGTCGCCCCATTTGGACTACAAAATACTGAAATAAAAGAGGATGATTACATTAATTATGACACTGCGACACCGCTAACAAGCTTCTTCTTAAACACCTGTGGAGTGCATATGTGTCTTAAGGTGTGTCCCAGATTCTCCCGTTTTCTGTTGTTTTGTGTCATTACTCCTGCAGTTCTTATCCTTACGTTGGCAGCCTACTCTGTTTTGCTCAAACGTGACGTCAACCTTCAACAGGAAGCCGAGAGCAGGACGGATTTTGTACAAATGTTCTTCAACCCAGACCCTTTTCTCATAGTACGAGTAGCAGCATACATCCTCTCCTGTGTTATGTTGTGCGTGCCTTTGAATATGAGTGAAGTAGTGGACGAATCATTGATACTGATAGGCGACCTCCAGAGCGAAAGTAGTTGTTGTTGCATCTGCACTGCTATGAAGCATGCTGCAAGTCCAGAAATTACTGGAATTCGGTTACTCTTTGAAAACATGAGTCGACACCTGAAGTACTTATGGAGTGGTACTTTTTGGAAACTAGCATTTTCTGTCGGTATTTTCCCATCCCGATGGCTACTTCACTTCTTCACGAAATGCGAATGCCTTCCATTAGCTGAAATGTGGCGCGTTGGACGAACCACAGCCAATCATAATAATGGATTTACTTGCTGTCGCGTGATAGGAGTGTTACCATGGTTACTTCTCCTCCCTTTTTGGTTAGTTGCGTTCTTCGTTATTGTTTTTCTGATCGTGTTTTTGATGTTACCAGTTGGCTACTTTTTGGCGTGTATTTCGTTCGTTCCTTTAGTCCTCTTGACGCAAAAATTTGGCACCGGTTTTTTTACTTGGTTAGCTTTCCTTACGTGTTTCTTGATCAACATTCTATCTGCATGTTTCCTCATCGAATTGATAACGTTTTCATGGAATTTCATTTTTAAGCTGTTCGGTTTTACACTCATGGGCCTAGTAGTCGGCATAGACTATTATATACCGTTCATAGCATATGCCATTTCGATCTTATACTACCTTCAAGACATTGGAAAGAGTTTGAGTGACAGGTACATAAAACTGAAGGCTTTGCTCTTTGCTGAATGTGAAAAACAACAAAATACGCTTGATTCAGAAGCGGACAACGTTGTTATGCTGTTGATAAGAAATAGAAAAACTGAAATGCCAATGATACCGAAAGAACTTTTCGAGATTGTCTGCAACAAATATTTTCCATTGAAGAAGACTATTACTTCAGAGGTCTACAGACTTTTGGTCATTATTATCTTTCTAACGTTTGCATTTTTGTCAATCGTGGCTTTCGGAAAGTGGGCTAAAGTTCCATCGCTTACAGAAGCGGTCGTGACTTTTTTCATTAGCACTCTGCCGAAATTGCTACGCAGCGTTGGGAAACGCAGTGGTTGGTCTACGTTTAAGGAAAAGAAACAGTTGTACTCGCTAGAGGTCGTCGTTTCTCAATTTGTTAGAGAACAGAAAAACTTGAATGTGCCGTAAATAATAATAATATGATGGATTTAGTAGATCGACCGTGACCGAATTGACTTGATTATGTGTATATTTGGCCGACTGGGTTGTCTATAGCATGACATGTATACTAGAATAAAGAAATCTTTCACTGGAGTTTGCGGCGTTGGTAAACAAATCACATTTAAATTGAGAGGTGAATGAGAAAACGTTGCACAACACCAGATGTAAAATAATATTTTGCACAACACGAGATGTGAAATAACATTTGACAAACGTTCGCTGTTCGATTGGTATTTGCCCAAAGTACAGTGTTTGAACAACACTTCTTTGTAATCATGAATGATACGCATTTTCTGACGCGCTGTCGGAATCCGTACTTCACCACCAAAGCCCTATCCATATAATCATGTTACCCCGCTTTCGAAGTGAAGTTAAGTGATCAAACAAAAGTACTTTTTTTGAACTTCTTAGCTATTTTTTAGTTATGCTGGTGTTGCTTGTGTGTGCTATATCACGGTCAAACAATATAGTCAATCTGGCAGACATATATACATACACACAATTTTATTAGTTATCCCATATACATACATATTATATACAATTACATGCGTACATACAATTACAATTACATACATTTCAGACATATACATACATACATACAGTTCTATTAGTTATTAGTTATTAGTTATAATTGTCTTGGTCGTATACCCGGTATCCAGTAATAGACCTCTCGGCAATTGCGTAGCAGTTGCTGAGAGCCAACCAATATTCACCGAAGTGGATATTATCAGAGCCCGTTCGCCTAACTTCCAGGTAGTTGTGACGTAATTATCGCAAAATGCTATTTAACCAGACGTCATGAGATAAAGTACATTTATTTTTAGCCCAGTTTTACGACTACAACGATACAAACGAAAAGTAAATGCGGTAAAACCACTTGAAGAGTTTCGCGTTTTCGTGCTCACGTCACATTAGATTATATATGTGACGTCACGTGGACGACTCAACCAATTTTTTGTATTATAAAGCATTTATATTTCATAGGAGGAAAATTCATTTCATAACTGTAACAATCAAGCATGAGTAACCAACAAAATGCGTTCCATCTGCTTGATTGACCAATCCAATTCGAGCGTTTTCAGCATAAGGTGCCAAGCTGCATAGTATGAGATTTTGGTGTAGTCTTGTACATAAGAATGGAAAACGTCATCGAGAATACATTCCAATAAGTGTGTCCTATTCATTTCCAGTTTACATTGGCTTTTCCTTTTTGGGGCTTCGGTACTGAGGTTGTGGGTTCGATTCTCAGCGCAACTATTCTGCCGAAGTCGTAGGTTTTCCCTGGGTACTCCGGTTTCCTCCTACAGGGGAAGTTGACAGGGTGGGCTAGGATAAACAGATTAGGAAAGTAAAATTGATTGTTGCAAGAACTGAAAGTCCAAGGTATTATGTATTCATATACATAATGTATACATTAGAAAAGCATTGTAAATTGTTACGCAATTCAACTTATGCTGCGAAGTAGCTATATACAAAATATATATCTAAACAAACAACATGAACCCGGTTACTTTTCATCATTTCATGCCATCTCCAAAGCGGAGTGATTTTAAATCCGCCGGATAGCGCGATGCCTCAGATTTTCCCAAAAATAACTCGAGATGACGTCACGCGATCGAAGCCGTGCGACAGAGAGTGGTCCACCCCTGTTTTTGTTGTGGCAGTCATTTTGCAAAGTGATGCGCGATTTGTGACTCATCGTTATGTTACGGTCACGAACTGTGATTGGCTAGTTGGTTAGTAAGAAGCATGGGAGTCACTGTCAGGTTAGCGTTTGTGTCAAGGTAAAAGTGAGTTAGTATTCATGCGCTGCACATGAAGATGTTACGCTTAGCTTTTTGTTTCCAATTTCTGGTTTCCAAAGATACAGACTTTAAGTATACAAATTTGTCGGTGCAAGCTGCAACTTGATGCAACGGAAATGTCAAATCTCAGAATTCAACCAAAAATAACTCGAGATGACGTCACGCGGCGAAGCCGTGCAGACGAAGTGGGTCGCCCCTGTTTTCATTGTGGCAGTCATTTTGCAAAGTGACGCGCTTTGTGACGCTGTTTTACGTGGAGAGAACGAACCAAAACGAATGACCGAACAACTCTGTGGAAAGAAGAGAAAATAAGGTGACGTAGAGCTGTGACGTATATACATTGAGAATTTTACTCTCCAGCACGGTTTTTTATTACCCTCGATGAATTTCGCCGTTTACAATATGGCTTTGACAAATCCTTGCTTTGACTGTTGTCAATTGACCCGTAGTTGCCTTTGTAGTTCGCCCGATTTTGATGCATGTTTCACCCGTTTTTCCCCTTCGTATAGGCACGAAGAACTACTAAGTTTATACTCAGGTTTACTTCGAACGATTATCCATCAAAATAATAATTGTTCGAGGCGTTTCTCGTCGATAAAAAGGCAGTATTTTACGGCAGAAACATGGATCAGATCGAACAAGATCACACGGCGAATGGCAACGTTTCAGACACGGAAGGTTCGCAAGGGAACCAAGAGCAATTTTCTCAAGATACAAGTCAGGGGAACACGAGTTTGATTCAAGCTACAGTTGTACAATCGCCTCAACAATTTTCGCAAACGGCCGTATCTGTTATTCAACCCGCTCAAGCTTCTGTCATACAACCTACAACTTCGTCCGCACAACAAATTCAACAGCTACCTCAAGCTATTTCATTCCAAGGGGTCATTGATCAAGACGACGACGACCTCGACGAAGAAGGAAAGAAAAGACGCGATATTTTATCGAGACGGCCGTCGTACAGGTATATTTGTAGCCTGTAGGATTCTTTTTGATAGCATTCAAAAAGGATTGTTGTTTACAAATTTGAAAATGATCAAAATCTTTGTGTACTTCGGATGTATTACGCGTGACGCATGCAATGACGCAATATGAACGCGGTTTTCGTCTCATTTCATTCATCGGTTGAAAAGAATTGCGTGCTTATCGTTCTTTTTATTTTTTGATTGATAAGCGCTGATTTCGGCCAAAGCAATTTATTTACTACATGAGAACGATCACGCATGGTTTATTCAAAGTCGAGGCGAGAAGACGAAATGCCTGTTGCTTATCATCACAGACCTGCTACCTATTCCAAAAGGTTTGTTTGTACATTTGATATGCGATTCGACTTTGGCATTTTAACGACCTTGCGCAGGGCGTTTCGTGTTTTCCTTGCATTTCACTCAATGTCTCATTACCTTGCTGGTAAAATTGTTATACTTAAATAAACATTGCTTTTTCCTGTGAATGCATCACCTTCAAATTGAGTATTTTTGTATATTGAATTCTAAATAGTTTTTTCCCGAAAATACTGTAGATGCACATATACACTTTACACACAGAGTTGTTCTCATAGTATGAGTCATGTATAGTATAGAGTTAATACAGCACAGAGATGTTTTAGAATGAAATCATCTGGAGTAATCGGAATGATATTTAAGTTGAGCTTCCAGCAAGTGTACTGCAGTATTATGTGTTCTTGAAAGTCTTTACCTTGGGTGGGCTGACATGGCTTATGCTTGGCAGTGCATTATGGCGACACTTGAGTTTTGAGGTATATCCGTGCAGGAGGATCATTATAATTTATAATGACATGGCTCAGGCTCTGCCTTTTAGGAATCTGCATATGCATGGATCATTCCAAAGCATGTGTTTTAATCAGGGGCGAGAAAATCGCAATTTTTTAAAATAAGACTGGCTGCGAACCATTCACTGGCATTGCAAGCCAATGCGCCTTCCTTATGTGGTCTACTAGTGTCAAATGCCTGATTATTTTTGTGGTCTGGGGGAGATTCTTACCAATTTATTGATGTGTAATCTGACAGTTTTTCTTGTCGTTACATGGCAAAAGTGGCATTGCCTTGACATTGATGAAAATTGTCTAGGTTGGGCAATGTAAAAGATCAAACAAGTAAGGTGTACATTGAACGTATGTTCAATTCCAAGCTCTCCCACTCTGAAACCCAGTATTTGTTCGCTCGTATTTGAACCCCATTGAGCTGCATACTTTGATGTCAGATTTCGTTTTTCTTACATGACGTAAGTCTAAATTGTCCCCGAAACTGGCTCGAAAACTTCCTAAATTTTCATGAAGAAATGAATTAAGAAGCTTGGGGACTAGATTGAGCAAAATATGTAAGCCTGGGAACGAATATGGGAATATCGGGATTTTGCGGAGAATCTCAGGATATTTTGGGAGCTCACTTGGGATTTTTAGCAAATTACAGTTGGCAACACTGTGTGCACCTTAGCACAGAGGGCCAGAGATGAGAGGCCCGAAGTTTGCACAGCATTAGCAGTGTTGCAAATGAGTTGCAAACTGTTACCTGGTTGTTGTGAAGCGTCTTCCTCCAACATTGAGTGTAATCCAATCTTCTGATAAATCTAAAAAGAATAGTTTTCTTTGCTGAATAATTTTCTCAAAACATATTCCAACTTGCCCAAAAAACAATTTGATAATTTATTGGCATTACTTACCTGTAAAGTTGTCTCCACTAGAAACGTACAAAACATCGTCATCTCTACACAGTTATACGACAATCACGTTAGACAACGTTAGATTACAACTAAATGAAAACTAAGCACAAACAAAACTCAAAATATATTGACCTGAGTAGTTGAATATCATCTACAACAGCACCCTTGTCAGTGAAAAGTTTGCAATCAGAAATATTCATCTTTTTGCCGGCAAGTAAACATAATTCATCCATAGTATCAGGTACGCTAACCATCTACAACACATTGATGTACAAATTTATAGATCAACTTAAAAAGCAGATCAACAATCAACATTAAAATGTAATTTAATCCTACTTTGCCGTCTTTTCGAAGTCCACTTTTAAACAAGGTAACACGCCTTTGAGTCTTGGAGTCCATTGTCCAATAGTTTTTACGTTCCTCTCATTTTCTAAGTGTTTCTTCTCAATTTCCTCACCTCAGCAAAATACAAACCCCCGAAGCAAGACGCCATGTTGGAAATTACACAATACTTGATGTAAAATTGAAATTTCTTGACTGAGACGAAGTATGCCCACCCCATGGCCCACCCAGGCACGAAGGAACGAGGCATTGTGTACTAGTCAATGGTAATAGTATGTGTAAAAACAAGCATGTCAACTTGATCAACAAAGAAGTTCGCCGTAAACTACAATGTTTTTCCAAATATAGACTCTAGTTTTCTTGGGCAATGAAGCGTTATCAACACCAGCAAAAAATGTAGCCAAATTTGCTCAAGCGTACAGTCTGAAAAAGCTGATAATATTCAGCGTTTCTTTTCCACTTATGGGAGGATAAAGTTGCAAAGAAATGCAGAATATCGATGAGAACTTTTGCCAAAACAATGAAAAATAGGGAAAGGTAATAGGAATCAAAATTGTTCCATAATTACAGTGAAATCCGTAGACAATAGCATTCTCTGCTGAAGCCCACGAGCCGAAATTAGACTCACGATTGAAATTCATTTCTCCAGAGATGAGTTGAGAAAATGAATTGGAAAGTGGAGAAGAAATCGTTTTGTACCCTTCTTCTGCTAATCATGTTTTCTCAACTTCGAGGTGAGAGTGGAAAGAGAAAGGCTTGATTCATCCTGTCAAAGTTTCCGTTTTCAAAGAAATGAATATTATTCAATGATGAAGGACGAAATCATGGCAGCTTGACCATGGAAATTCACTTGACAATCTAAATTTTAATACTTAAATCATTTCTATTTTCAGATGCATTGGGTAAAAATGACCGAAAGAAACTCGAATCAAACGATCAAACGATCTTTGATTCAAAAGTGTTGAGCCAGGTGAAGACTTTATTCTCTCGCAGTCTTCAGACAACCGCACCAAATGACTGGAAGAAATCTATCATCACGACAGCAGAAAACTCTCTTCATTTGAAAATTGATCCTCGTGAATTTGGCTACAGTTTATTGACAGAAGCAAACGAGAACGAAGTGAGAAAATCAGATATCTACATGAATAAAGCAATTGACGCGACTGCTTTGGGTGTTGCTGTTCTGAAACTGATTTTTGGTAAAGACGCAAAGATGGTCATGAAGGATTTTCATAGTAAAGACGCTCAAGCAAGCCTGAGAACTAGTGAGCCTCGACCTAAGAATAAAGCCACTTTGTGGCCTGACAAATCAGATGATAGTATGCAAGATAGGAACAAGATCCAGTCAAATGATAAGATTAGGAAACTGAGCAGAAACATCTTGAGCATGGTGAAATATCTCAAGCCTACTGAAGAAAAAGCAGAGCGGAGAGAAGCAGAGAGTTCAACCGTCGCAAGTGAGAGTAAAGAAAAAGGTTTCAGTGGAACTGAGAATAATCTCGAGAAAATGTTGAGTTTGATGAAAGAAAGCAAGAACAGAGAAGAAAAAGGGAATAAAAAATCTTGGGTTTTGCTGAAAGTTCCTTCAAAGCAACCTCAAGATGAGCTAGGCATGTTGAATGATCAGGCAGTCACAGAGGAAAACAGCAATGATGAGAACTCGAAACATGAACATTCACACGGCATGCACACACTCACGGCACGTGAAACCACAGACAAAATGCTCACAAGACAACACAGAAAGAAAGAGTCCCAGCACAAAGAAAGCAGCAAACGACTCATGAGAAGGATACAAGATCAAGTAAAACATCTCGCAGATATTGTGAGAGACCAAAACAATGAAAAAGAATCTTTCATGGAAACAAAACATCCATCGGAAAAGCAGCAAAGCTATGAAGGCAAATCTTTTCGACCGTCAACAAGACGTGCCTGGAAGAGTTTGAAAAGTGAACCATTTCAAGAAATGAACGCTGTCAAAACTGACACGACTGCGCATCATAGGCATGAAAACAGCGTGAAGAATTTGCTCAGAGCTCTGGAAAGAAGCGCGTTCAAACACTCTCATGTAAGAAGCCATCTACGACAGCGCAAAATTAAGCTGGTACCTATGAATAAGAAAGAAGTACACGCATCTAGTAAAGATGAAGTCAGTGGCGCAAGCCCAGTAGGTAGGCTTTGATCCCATAAATTATACTTATATAGACGGGACTTGTTTGATTTTAGATTTATTTTTAAGGTAGCGCGGTCGTGTCATTAGATGCCATACGTCAGCTTGGTCAGCTCTTGGGTTTATCTTCCCAGCATTCCGGTGAAAAGAGAATATCACCTTATACTGGGACCCACGACACTCTCACACTAGCCACAGCTATGCCACCAGACACCGTAGGTGCTCAACAAATCCCTGCACCTACCCCTACAGTTCCTCCCACACCAAACATACAGTATAAAGTAAACGCTCAGAATTCCTTGAACAGAGTCAGTGAACGTAAGTGTATTACAACTTCCCAATGTTACTGCAGGTAGAAATTAATGCGGGAAACTATAAAGCATTCTTCTCATCTATTTAGAGCTAAAGATGTTTGCAGAACGGGGACTACGCAGCCATAATGACTACAGAAGGCTACACCACGCGCAAGCATTGAAGTGGTCAGAAGATTTGGCTTCAGCTGCGGAGAAACTTGCATATCAAGCAGCAAAGAATGGTAATACAAGACGGTCAGAACTAGTTGAAAACAAAGGATATGGTGAGAACGTCGCTAAGATCTCTAATATTGCTTTGGAGAACGCCGGAGAAGAAGCTACAAGGCATTGGTACAACGAGAAACAGAACTTCACATTTTCAGATCCAGTGATTGACGAGGAAACAAAATCTTTTACGCAGATGATCTGGAAGAACACCCAGGTTTTAGGGATGGGCGCAGCGAAGGATGACGATACCGGGGAACTTTATGTTGTAGCGTTGTATAGTCCCAAAGGAAACGATCGAGCGACTCTGAGAGAAAACTTGATTTCAGATGGCGCACAACACCAGGATGTGTATGCGAGTATTTTTAAGAAGAGTTTACCTGCTCGTCATGAGTAAAGCAAGACTGCAACCAATCAAAGACAATTGCGTCACATATGGTGACGTCTCGGTGTGCAAGACAGATTAATAAGGAAACTCCAGCGTTAGCAAAATACGAACAAAAGAAATGCAAAGGGAAACATCATGGAAATAATGTAATACATAGTACAATATTTATTTTGTATACTGAAATAGTGCTTTTAAAAGAGAAATATAAAGGCTGATTTTGAAGCCATGAAAATTTTTCGCTTCAGTAAGTTCTACTTGCAACCTGCATCACCGCATCCACCAACAAACTGACGTAACTTAAACTAAGAAAAACAGTTTTTAAAACTTTTTACTTGAAACTCTACACTTGAAAAAACAAAATGAAACTCAAATTAATAAAGAAATAATCCGCGTTTTTGAAGAGAGCTGGACAATGTTGGACGTTGTATCATCGAGTGAAACTTTTATCGTCAAAAACTTGTGAAGTTGGTTCAACAGGTAAATTATATAGTATAATAAACACGACGAGCAATACTTTCAATTCTTGTCGCAAATAGAAGCAAATTATGTTGTATCTCATGTTTAGTAAAATATTTCATAAACTTGTGAGAAAATGTCAGAAGGAGCAAAGTTTGCTGTTATCGTAGTCCTGTGTCTTGCTGGCTATACAAATGGTAAAATAATGATGAATGTTCAACGCGACAAAACGTAACAGCGAAACAAGAGACAACAGAAACTTCATACACTTTGAATAACCAATGTGGACGACCAAAGTCGTAGTTACATTACGACAATTTTTGTTCAACTTTCAACAGCAAAGCCAAGAGTTTTGAGTGAGAATACTTCACCTCATTTTCACTACACAAACATAGGAGAGATCAGCTCCAAAGGTAAATACAATCAAGAATGATGAAGAAAAGATCATGTTCTCACTTCAAAAATTCTCACGATTTTCAGATATGCTAGAAATAGCAGACGGTACATCTCCTGGAGATATGGACTCTTTCAATGCAGGTAGATCATTCAGTACGAACTCGGCTTCATTTTGCTCAAGACTTTTCATCCATTTCTTCTTCTACAGAAGAACTCGAAAATCCACACGAAAACAATGCTGTAGAGGAGACAGAGCAGGACTCTACGACAATACCAAATGATGACAGTCCAGATTTAGCAAGTCCAAGAGATCAAGAAGAGAAGTTTGTGAACTTGCTGAAAAAACATTACACAGAAACATTTCCAGAGTATGGTAAGGAGACTAAGGCCGATTTCAGCAAGAACAGAGAACTTGAAGAGAAACTGAGTTTGCAACCAGAAACAGTGTACTTCGGTGACTCAGTGGAAGATGAAAGCAACCTTAACGTTACACCCGATGAATATTTCTCTAACGATCTGGCGACATTTGATGAAGATTTGAATATTCTAAAAAAACTCCAAGTAACACCAGCTTCTTCGAACAAACAGACCACGCAAAGTATGGAGGATATTTTGCGTGAATATGGAGATACCAGCAAAGATAGTGGGCATCTAGAGATTGAGAACACTAGTACAGCAGAAGATGATGAGGGACACCCCCAGAAAGAAAAGATGCCTGGAGACAAAAACAAACACGATACAAGTCAGGTGACAAAAGACATGTTTGATGACGTCTATGATCAAGTGACTGAGGACACGGAAGACAAGAACACTGATCATCACATGCCAGATGACCAGAGTGATCACATGAATGATCATGTGACAGATCACAAGGCTGGCGATGGGAATGAGCACGTGACTGATCACATGACAGATACCACGGGTGATGAGGGAAAAGAACTTCAGAAACTGCAAGAGAAAACTGATGAGGAAGCTTTATGGGAAGCAGAAGAAAGACTAAAAATTGAACTTGCGCGAAAGAAGAAAAATAAACATCAAGAGAAGAAGTACTCTCCTAAGAAATTAAAAACTCCGAGTGAAGGAATTATGAAAGATTTTGACGAGCTTCAAAAACATAAAAACAACACATTTCACTCCCTAAAAAAAAAAGAAAAGAAAGTGAAAAATATCAAGTATGTGCATGCTGACGAATCACAAGGCGACGCCATCCTGGATTTCCTAGATAAACTATTGCAGAAAGATCCCAAGCGACTGAAACAAGACGTGTTGGCGATGATGAAAGAAATACAATCAGAAGGTGAGCGAGAAAAGCTCTGGAGCTCTCAAAATGTTAGTTAGTGTCATCTCTGACATACGAAAACTAATGAATTAGTGAATATCGGGAGTGACGTATTTACTATATTTCTTGGGTTTTTCAGACAAAGAAAACGTGTCAAGTTCGAACAACACGAAATATGAAAGAGAAAGCAAAACAACAGAGTCTTCAAAAACAAGCAGAGAACCCGACGAGGTGGACAACTGGATATCACAACTTGAGAATAATATGGATGATGTGAAAGAATCAAAGGAAAAAAACGCAAGTTTTGATGAAGAAGAATACGAGCAGTTTCATGATCAGGACATATATCCAGACAAGGAGAGCGATGAAAATGTGAGAGAAAATGAAGAAGAAAGAAGTGCTGCAAGTCAGCAAGTCAAAGAGGGGAAAGAAAGAGAAAACAAGGTGAAAGAGGAAGATGACTTTGACCCAGGTAAATTTAGATGGTCGTTCTTTTCGTTTTGGTCACAAGTTCTGTTCATGAATTTTTCTCCATGTTTTCAGAGGAGTTCAAAGAAGAAGCTTTAAAAATGCACAATGAATTCAGACGACGTCACAACGTGGAAGCATTCACTTGGTCTGAGTCCCTCGCTAAAAAAGCAAGTTTAGTTGCCAAGAGACTTCTTGACGCAACAAGAAGCAGTTTTAAACGAGAGTTGAAAAAGCGAGGAGAAAACATTGCAATTCTGCCGTATTCAAGACAAAACATAGCAAAGCAAGCAGTAGAGAAGTGGTACACTGAGATCACAAAGTTCAGTTTCACAAACCCAAGTATTCAACGCGAGACAAGAGACTTTATTCAGATTATTTGGAAGGGGAGTAAAGAAGTAGGAATGGGGTTTGTACACGACCAAGATAGAAAGAAGACTCTGGTGGTGGCACTTTACTCTCCAGCAGGAAACGACAAACACAAGTTACGAGAAAATATAAACACAGTTCATGATGATCCTTATGCAGATATTAAGCGAAGTATTCTAGAAAGAATCCATATGAAATATTAGCACCCTTAGGTGTAAATATTGACCCTTCTGAATTCTAATTGGTCAAAATTTGAGAGAATCGCGTGAGGATGAACGAAAACGTATTTCGTGCGCGAAACATTTGCTTGAGACATACATTTTGTTTCCACTTTGGTCTAAATCATTTCATCTAAGAAAGTTTCAAAACTTTCCTTCTCGTGATTTTCTTCGAGATTGGAGTGTGTCGTGGACAAAGTTCGGATGGTCTCCGGAACTAAACTGACAGTCTCAGGTACTAAACTATCCGAAATAATTACTGTTGTAAGTTTATTTTCTGAGCAAGGCATGCTGTGTTCAGGTGTGTCTTCAACAAGCCTTGAAGTTTTTTCAGAACAAAATTTCTTACCAGATTTTTCCAAATCATTTATGGCGGAAAAAATAACATCTTCCAAATTATCGTTGTTTTCATCAGAGCTGGATCTGTGAAGTCCCGAAAATATCTTCAAGTTTTTACAACAAACTTTGAAATGAAAATATCGTGTAAACTTTAGGCTGCATTTCACTCAACTGAGTTGAGAGGGAGGGTGTTTGTAGGCATACTAATATCGCTAATTTAAGCCGCGACGCGTAAAGGAAAATAAGTATAAACACTCTGACCTGTTGTGTTGTTTTAATATATCTTCATTGCCTTCCTCCTGAGGAAATTGTACTGATCTATGTTCTTGCTCGAATTTCTCCTCATGCTGGAAATAATACAGACAATGTTGTCAATGATGCCGAGGGCTAGAAAGCTCTAGAGGGAAAACATTCACCTTGTTCAAAATTTCTCTTGCTGTCTCCAACAATTCTTCTTCACTCATACAATATATAGTCTGAACATCACGTTTCTTGCTTCTTTAATAGGAAAAAAAAGAATTAAAAGTTTCATTTAATCTTAATATATAACTAGAGACCTCAAGAACAGTGCAAAGTTTCTGAGACCTCTACAGCAGTTTACTCGCTACACTCTATTAAATCGCAGCTATTAAGTATCACACATGCAAGATAGGTTAGATAGCTGCGTGTGAGTCTATGTCTCTTGTGTGCACTACACACCAAATTGCTATGGCATCATCGCGATCTATATTTGGAAGTTGTGTACTTCCGAGTAGTAATTTAATGTACGAGCTTGCAGTTGCGGTAATATATCAGGATAGCAAGAAATGCCAAGAACCTACAGTCCTGAAAAACAAAACTCCACAGTTTTAGATTCTATTACTATGAAAAACTCAGAAACAAATAGCAGCACTATTCTACCATTCTATCACAAAACGTCCTAATTTGCATAATAGCGAGTTTAAGCAAGCGACGTTTTTGACAACACGAACGGCATGAGAAACGTCAAAAGACTGGGTCAA
>JAODVM010032337.1:0-19073 GCA_025400095.1 Phenganax marumi
GCCGAGCGCTGTCTGGGAGCACTTCGAAAAGGCAAAAGTCGAAAATCCTATATGTCGTATATTGCGGAAAAAATATCAAAATATCGATATTATCGATATTTTTTTTCGATATATCGATATCGGTTTTTTGAAATACCGCAACAGCCTAATAATAGATGTTGTAAATGAGACAGTGGCCATGTATTTCAATAGGATACACTTACAGTGCTACCATATAAAACATCAAAACTCACCCCTTTGTCAGGAGTATTAAGATACAAATCCAAGACAAAAGCCTTCCTTCTTAAACATTGTTGTTGATTATGCAAGCTACTCTCTTTAACTGGGTACATCAACTTCCAGAATTCTTCATCATTGAGAGCATCAAAAATTATCTTACAGATATCTTTCTGACCAGCTTTTGCAGCTACATGCATGCTATTATAATGGCAACCCTCTTGAACAATAACAGGTATATCACAAGAAGTTATCAAGTATTTAGGATTACTATAGATAAGATTCAAAACTTCATCTGCAGCACCCTTCTCAAGTAGCTTCCGATAACGAATTACTTCCCCTGGTTTTGGACTCTTGTATTCAGAAGCTGGATCACTTGGGGCAGGTGAAGGGTCTTGTGTCGATTGCCGTGATGGTGTTGGCAGTTTTCCCAAAGCAAAAGCTTCTGCCTCATTTCTTGTGCTAAATGCTCTAAACCTAGCCCCGCTGTTTTTCTTCACACATTCAAGTGCTTCTAATTTGTCCGTAAATACAGCACATCCATCCTGATTTTCAGCTTTGCAATCCATCGTGTGCAAGCATACACCGTAAAAACTGCTTTCTTCTCGATTACTAGAGTCGATAATCGTGTTCGTATTACGGCATTTTTCTGTAGAACTACTACAAGAATTACTAGTAGAATCATTTATTGTATTGTCAGTACATCCATTAATAGTGGTGTTACTTTTTTCATATACAAGTACAACCTCATCGACTTTTTCTGGCAGCGATTTTGAAGGCTTGCCACCAATCTCTTCAAGTCCCATGGCTCTGGCAAGCTTAGCTTCAAACAATTTTCGTGTCGTTTTCGTAATCGGGCCATCGGGTAAGCCGTGAGAGCGCAATTTCTTTCGAAGTTCTTCATCAGTGAGTGGAGAAATTTCATCCGCCATCTTGTATTTCACATTGGTTGACCGATGACCGGTGCAAAGCGCAGGCGCTTGAGTAGTCCTTGCCAAGCACCAGTGGCCAAGCACGAGCAGCACAGGCAAAGCCGCAAAGCCCGATGATATGTATGTAATCTGAAACGCTAAAGGCCTAAAAAGACCGAAAGCGATTCCACAACGCGAATTTTCAGTTTTTAAAACTAAATAGAACCGTCAGTAGAAGGAAATTTTGCAAGATATTCAAACCTCTAAAAAGTGCTTTCCAATACTTCAAATATATAGAAGAGAATTAAAGTTAATGAAATTGAAAATAGAAAATTCTTTCCGCGTTGCCACATCACTTTCCGCGTGTGTTGTCTTTAACCACAGTGGCCTCAACTCGTGCGCTATCTTCGATTCGTCATCATTTTCGAAGGCAACCTGCCAAATGATTTTTCAATTTGAGGACAAAAGAGCTTTAGGGGCTGATTACATGGAGAGGTTTGAGCCCGGTTGGCGCAAGCCGGGCTGAAATTTAGCCCGGGCTGAAAATTTCGTCTTGTGATCGCACGATCGTTCTTATTTTTGTATCATAGGTAGACCGGGCTGAAAACTCTCCATGTAATCGGCCCCTTAAATAGATGCCGTGAAAATGGTAAAACAACGACCGAAATACAACACATACAAGACGAAAAACATGACAAAAACGCGCGAAAACCTTCGCTAAAACTGAGACTTAAACAGAACGAGTTCAAAAATCTTCATACCGGATATATTTATGAAAAACTTAGTTGCTCTCAAAATTGCTCTCAAAAATGCTTAACTGCTCTCAAAAATTGAATGCTTAACTGCTCTCAAAAATTAAACGCTTAGTTGTTCTCAAAAATTGAAATTCAAGTATACAAAAACACATCTCTTCTTCCACTATTTCAATATACTGTGTCTTAAAAAAAACGAAACAAAATTTCAACGAGTGACTCATCACATATTAAACTGAACGAGTTTGATTTTTACATAGGGAAAAAGAAGAGATTTTTCTCTCTGCAATATAGCTATCTTTTTCGTTTCAGAACAGCCGAAATGATGACCACATAGTCTTCGCACATACAATCACATTCTTGCCGGCAACCGTTTACGAATAGCATGGAGAACAAAGTAAAATTATTTCCCTGCAAGGGAGACATCAAATGACATTAAACTAAAGATGATCAAAAAGCGAAAGTTGCATGGGAGTATGCGGTACCGCAAGTAACATGGTTCAATTAACAACTCAGCAGAAAACAGTCACGATTACAAATGGCTGCAAGAATGTGATTTTGTCCAGCAATATATTTATTTGAAGAGTGGTTGGATAGCAGTTGTTTTCCCATCCACATACGTAGTTATGTTTTGTTGTTGTGAAATAAAATGATGTCATTGGGACCGGGAAGCTTGAAATCTCTTTTGTTTTGCCGGTCATATTTCGTTTTATCTTGAGACACAGTGTATATGGGTGCCATTTTGGCATCAGGCAAACGTAGAGCGTTTTGTATGAAGCACGATAGGAAGTTACTATCCCAGAAGGGGCAACCCGTTCCCAAGTAGGGTGCAGAAGAAATCTGAATTTGGCTAATTGGCACGATTGGCAATTTGGCACGCATTATTGCGCTCATCAGCAAGGAAGCGAAGAGCCATTCCGTTCGCCCTCCATCAGACTACGACTGCGAGATTTTGCTACTAACTTTCAACTTTGCCACAATAGTCGTCTCGTCTTTTATAGAAAATAAAATAGTATGGACAGAAATTACAAATATTGTGTATCCCTATACGTTTACGTCAGTATAACATCTAATAGACCTTTTGATTAGCACATAGCAATCTATTCAGTGGGACATTTAGACTAATTGAAGCGAATTGATGTCGTCATCGTGATGATTGTTGACGACTGCTGAGTCATGCCAGCGACAGTGTTAATAACATCAATGACAACCACTTTCCTTTGCCAATGATTTATTTCTTCATTAAAGTCTCGATCATAGCTATATTAGATCGTCAGATATTATCAGTCTGTTGGGAGACATATATCGTAATACTTATAATCACAAACTTCAAGTTTTAGCTATATGTATTTGTGGATCGTGTGGTCGGGTGGATAATCAGGCTGCTTAACTACAGAAGGAAAGGGAAATTCGTTTCGAGCAGCCACTAGATTGCCTTGGAGCTCACAACAACTCGTTCTTTGATCCCTCATCTACTTTTAAATCAATTGTTTAAGCAAGTTTCAACGAGATCTATAAAGTAATACATACATTCATAGCAAGAACCTGCCCACGACTCATACAGTATGAGAACCTATGTAACCTATGACTTCCATTTAGACTCCATGCAATTAGGCTTTGACTTTTCATTTTGGCTTTTCACGAGAACATGCATGACAGTTTGGGCTAATATTTCAAAGCAGCGACGGAGTCTTGTCCAAGTAATTTTTTATCAAATTAACATAACAGAATCAAGACTAAAAGTCTAAAAACATATTAAGCCACAAGAACGTCATTGATACTGTGAGTCTGCGAGCTAAGTACAGAGAATAAGCCTTGCTTGCAATTTTTTATTTGATAAATGATAGACAATAATAGATCATACTTTTAGCAACATTTCAAATCACCATGTTGCTCGTTTTCTTGTTCAAGTTCATGGAAACACGACGTTTTTCAAAATTTTGCAGTAAAACACCAACGATTTTGTAACTTATATGAACAGTAAAGGCCAACTCGAGGGTTTTTACAGCGTGTCGATTAATCATACTATAACACTTCGTGATTACAATCATTTATACAGTTCGTGGCATAGGGTGGGTACCCATACATGCGTAAATGAGACTCTGGGGATTTTGAAACAAAGGTTTCTCATGTACCAAGTACCACCTTATGCTTATTCAAAATTCAAGTGGATTTGTTATTCACAACCTGAATTTCCTACCGGAAATTCTAATTAGTTGTTTTGAACATAATTCTCTTCTCCACAAACGACGTAATACCATAAACTATCATATATAGACGCTTAAACAGACCTGATTGACAAATTGAAATGAACCCATTAACTGTGATTGGAACAATCGTTATTCGGTAGCTGGTGACGAAAATCAACTGCTGAAGGTAAATATAAACGCAGTGGCACGTTGAATGTTACTGTCACAAGTTAATGAATATTTCCACACGATTTCGAAAAGTAATTACGTTCACACTGTTCCTTATTGGAAACTAACAACCTTATCTGCCACTCTTGTAAATGAGTATGTGCAGGTGCTTTGGAATTATAAGTATACCATATAAAATTAAAAAAACTACAAGCATGTTATTTAAAAAATAAAATACATTCAAGTAAAATGCACAGTAAAGTTCGTCAGCTTCTGCCAACGTACAAGTGACGAGCTCAGTTTTAACTTGTTGTAGCATATTTTTGCTCATTCAAAAACTTTGATGACATAATATAGAACGGGTCATTATATCACTTGGTCATGCATGCACATATACTGTAGCAACATAATTGATGAAAGCATTACACATGCGGTACAAATATATGGAGTGTATATGTTATGTGCATTCGGTTTTTTATCTTTACCTTTAAGGAGTAAAATAATTCTAGCTGATTTGGATATCTAATTCCTATCATTCTGTTAAAACTCGTGTAAACAACGTCTCGACAGTCAAGCAGTATGAACAACACAAGCAGCCCTCAAGTCAATGGCACAATGGTTTTGTACGACTTGTACTCGAGCACAGCTAAAATTATTGGCTATTCCGTGGCTTATGGCTTGCTGTCCTTCATTGGAATAGTTGGTGAGTTCACGAATGTTTAGTCGTTCAACTGGCTAATTAAACTTATTAATGATTACAAGAAAAAGTCTATCGACAATAGCAAGAAACCGAAGTATTATATGTAAACTACAGTAAAATTGGAAATAACAGTCAATTATACTCGTAGATTATATTTTTATTTAGTGGGTTTCAGTCCTAAGAGTAAAAGTGTAGCATAGGCATACAAAATTATGTGCAACACTAACGGTGATGGCGATACCGATAAAAAGACAACATCGAAAACATATATCGTAAGTCGGCAACAAGGAACAAATCATGCAAGCATGCTTCATATCGTTTATTATTTTCACCACTCCATTGCCTAGGACCTAAAATGAAAACAGGTAATATTCTCGTGATAATTGCACTTATTGCAGATCCACAATATACGTAATGAATTAACTGTGAAAATAACGTGTGAAAACAACGTTTATGCATGAGGCCGTGATTCCACCAAATTTTGCAGCTAGTTTTGCTCTGTAAAGATTTTTAATAGTTATGACACAAAGGAATATACAAGATATTTCAGCCTAGATAACATTTGTTGGTGATTATTGCTCCTAAACAGCAAACGAAGATGTCGTGACGAGTGAATCTGGTATAGTGTTAACGGGGCCCAAGATATTCAGTCGAGGAATTGAATAATTTGAACTGCCAGACTGGGCAATATCGATAGTATGGCGTAGGTGCGTTGCTAGGCGTAAAGACAAAACAATAGGGAAAACCCTGCAGAATTTTCCATAATGCCAAACTAGTGAAACTACGTCGTAAAACAGTAAAGTGGTTATCAAATGCTAATCTGGAGCATAATTCTTTCATGTAATGTACAACGAACAGAGAACAAACAGTGCAATAAGTACAACTGTCTTCTGGTATTTTCTTTATTTTCTTAAGGAGCGGCATTTCTCTTGACATACTTGACACGGTCACTTCGTTGTCTTCCCATATAAAGCTCGAACCGTTGTGACGTTAGCGAAAATAGATGTACTTGTATTCACACTAAAGACATTTAAAGCAACACCTATATCAAATAAGTTAGTCTTTCATTGCGTATAACGAGGGGACGTTATATTGTTAATTTACTCCTGCTATCGCCGACGGAAGACAACATCTTCCCGTGTCATGAGGAAGAGTTCTCATGGGCAGCAAAAGACAACAATGAAAAAAACTATTACGCAGCTCCTCTATACAATGTCATCCCTTTTCGGTTGCAAACCGGAGACTTTTTTGCCGAGTACTGCATATAGCCCCATATACAAGACGATTTTTCTTGCCACATCAGTTTTTCACAGACGACATTGGAAGAACGTTTGCGCATTAGAAAGTTCTAAGTTAACACTTATAAGCAATGGTCTCTTACGCCGGTTTAAGCGATCTCATGTTGAATTGGATAGTGAAATAGACCTGGATGAACATGAGAAATATACTAATTACAACTCCAGAGGAATTACTTTTGTCCGTACTTATTCGCAAGCATATTTGGAGCAGGAACAACTGTATCCAAAAAACAACAGAACTTGATCACGTTTTGAGCTTCCCGTAAGCACGTTCTCGACAACGTATTTACGTCTTGTTTCTCACTTGTGACTTATACTTTTTGTTGCGATACGTCTCCTCTTAGCGTACGTGATTGAGCAGGTTGGCAGGCAAACGTACAAGATAACGTAATTGATCGAACAGCAGGTTCGTCAGTTGTTCACTCTATCAAATTATTCAACACGAGAAAAACCGCGCAAAAATCGCTAATGTAAGCGAGTCGACATTTAAGACAATACGATAACATAAGTTCAAACAGCTAGAATTTATATAATTTTTAAAAAGGTGCCAACGAATCAAGCTTATAAATATGAAAATTTTAAACGTCCGTACTGAGCAAATGTCAACTTATTTCTGCGTACTATGTACTTGTGAAGTACATTTAGGTCTCCATAACGGACTTGGTGAATGGCTTTAATGACAAAAACGTTAAAAATAGTGCCATGCAGTTAGAACAAAAGTGAATACTATAGCTAGACACGAGTAGCAAGTGGATGTAAACGTACATGAATAATGGCTTTGTTTAAAACATGCAATGATTAATCAGTCACTTCAAAGTCAGACTACAGACCAGGTGAACGAACTCTGTGCAATTAAATTAAGATTTTTTGTTGACTGCAATATAACGTGGAAATTTGAATGACAGAATAAGTCTAAAAGAAATTTCCTATGACACAACGCATTTATATGATCGACCGTTATACACATGATTATGCTTTTCACTATTGACAATATTGTTTCCACTTTGCACAATAAAGAAAGTAAGCTTACAAGGTAGCGAAAAGTTACACTATCCAGAACTCTTGCAAGATCCTTTACTCAACTCAAGTGTCTTTTTAAAAAGTTTCTTAACCGTCACACAAAATTTTCGTGGAGTCACAAGAATTCTGTGCATCATAGAATTCCAGAATTCATAGAAAAGCCAATTCTTGATTATTGCAACTATAATGCACGCAAAACTAAACCACATTAGCGGACGTACTGTGCAGACGTCTTTTAGTTTTTAATGCATAGCTTACTTTTTGAATTTACCCTCATTTTTCCATTGCAGGGAATATCATGGTATTAATGGTAGTACTTATGAACAAATCGATGCGTACGACTATGAATGTACTGCTGGTGAACCTATCTTTCTCTGATGTTCTTTCTATCTTGTTAACTGCGCCTGGATATTTTCTACTTGAGATAAGCAACGAACGATGGAGACTTGGCTTGGAAATGGCTATAATCTGCCAGATGTTTGCCGTTCTTTGTGCTGCCGTCTCGATATTTACGTTAGCGGCGATTGCGTTCGAAAGGTATGTGCCGACACCTTAACTTGTTACTTGACTGTTTCTCCTTTTAACGTCAATTTTTCCCCATTTCTGCAGATATTTTGCAATCGTGCATCCGCTGCAGAATAGAGGACGCAACAAGATTAAAGGCACTACATGTCTGCTCGTCGTTATGACTTGGCTTTGCTCCACTGCTGTCGCCTTGCCTTTTGGTATAGGAACAAAACTGAGAACAGAATCACTTTATGTGCAAGAGAATGGTGAAACGAATCTGCGAGACATTTGCTTTCTCGATGTGAAAATGGACAGGAAGATGTTTAGGATATACTACATGTCTGTATTTATTGTACTTCATGTTATCCCCTTTTTTTCCCTCACTATCATGTATTCTCGAATTGCGTGGAAATTATGGCATCCTGAAAGACAGCTGACCGAACAGCCAGTGGGAAACTCTGGTCTTACGCGCATGTCCGAAAAGAATCGCCGTAGGACGACATTACTGGTGATTGCAGTCCTCGCAGTGTTTTTCTTCTGCTATTTTCCATTTCAGATTTATTTTATATCTGAAATCTTTCAATCTGGCGACGAGTGGAAAACTACTAATGCTAGTTCAGTACTAAGACTGCTTATTCTTGTGAGCCCAGCTGTAAATCCAGTCATCTACAATGCATTAAGCGAGAATTTTCGAGCTGGTTTCCGCGCAATCCTGTCGTGCTGGTTACGCGAAAAATCCGATGAACCAGCCCCAAGTGTTGCAGGTCTGAATACAATCCAGACGGCTGGAAACTGATTCATCAACATTCACTTCAACGATTGACGAACAGCATGTAAAGATCCGATTTGATTTTGGTGCTTGGAAGTATTAGATTCAAATGTTCATGCACTAAAAATTGGACAAGGTTCTTATTCATGCAACTGCACTGGATTCACACTATATGAAAAGTTTTCCCAGATTATCAAGTGTTATAGAAGCTATACGACTTGTGGTTTTTACGCGCTCGTGGTTCAAAATTTGCCAAGCTATAACAATTTCTTCTACTGGAAATATATAAATGCAGCAACCAGGTCTCGCCTAAAAATTGTCACCAATTCGATGAAGTCAAAGCTTATTAATTTTCAGAAGAGGAAAGAAAAGATACATCCAAAATACATTTCTATATAAGTTGTTGCCAATATTTGCTCGGTCAATTATTTTTTTCAAATACACTGTGGTATATATAAATAAACGAGATCAACTATACTTATTGTAATTATTTTGTCTCACTCACTTTGTCAGAAACTATGTAATATCAGGATAATGGACATATATAAATGCATTTAAAAGGTGATATGATGAAAATAAATGAAGAGACATAAATATAGCAAAGGAAGTCTTAAGATAATCAAAAGACATCAACATTTTGGAACATATTTCGGGAAAGGAGAAAAAATATGACTGCACTATTTCGAATGCACAAGTTCATTGCATCATTTCTTTTAACTTTTCGTCAAAAGGAGACCTCTGCATCTTATGAATGGCACAATTGGCAAGGTCTCTTGTAATCCTATCTAGACGCTGTGCGCCCTATCTGCGCACTTAGTATATTTTACTCGATCAAATACCAAACGATTTTACTTGTCAAGGGAAGACCCTTGCACCTTCATCTAATTCGCTCTAGCTATATTATTGTTTAGCTTATTTCTCAGACTTTGTAGTAACCCCTTGAAAACAAACAATACCTTTCTTTTCTCATCTGCTGGCTTCGGTTGAAAATGTGGCAGAGTTGATAGTACAGTTTGGCAAAGCCAGCGTTACGCATCATGTTATGGCTATAAGACTCGCGGGTATAACCCTGGAAACTTCTTAAGCATTGAACAAATTAACGTCCGACAGAATGTTGTGACTGAAACATATCCCTGAGTCAGGCATTCATTCGCGAAATGGTTAGGATGAAAAGATGAATCTATTTGGATGCTGCCGGATTGGTTTCACTGGGCATGCATTTATAGAAAGGTGAACATGAATTCAAAAAGGCCATTTTTTAGCCAGTATATTAAATAATGTTGCGATGGGCGATAGCAACGTAGGTTGAAGCGGGACGATAAAAAAAAATCATTAGGTTGCTTGGTTTTTATTCGTGTAGTGCTCAGTATTATACATCCATGTATGAAAAAATCAAAAATAGTACGCCCATGCGTAATAAGTATTTGTGTAATTTTCTCATAAGTATTCATTCAATACATGTTCTACGGCTTGTTTTGTCTTCCGTCAGTTTGACGCCAGACAATTATGCTGATCAAGGGCAAGGGGACACTTTGAGTAACTTGCCCGGTAAAGATTTTTACATCCATACTTATGTTTTAACTCTGTCTACGCAAGACGATTCTTGCTCGAATCTTTACGTAAATATGTACAACTTTTAAAACAAATCATTGCATGATATTGGACTGATTTTACACCAGATGCTAGCAGTTTATGTTGTAAACATAAAACTGCACCGCCAAAAACAACACCTATTAGCGGGCGATGTTCTGTTCTGTTTGGTAGCGTAAATATGATACTTATTTTTATACGTCGTACTGTTTCCCAATCCCCCCTCCATATTTCCCAATGAGTCAAAGTATACTTATACTATTACATTGATTATTAATGAGCAGAACCGTTTCAATGAACGAAGGACATGCCTACTCTCGATTTGTTGTTGTTACATACAGCATTCATTTCACACTCACTCTCCATTTTGCAGAAAGCTTTTAAAAACAAGCTGCATTTCCTTTCTCATTTGCCGGTTTCGATAGAAAAATATCACAGAGTTGAGACTAGAATTTAACATGGCCAGAGTTACGCCCCAAGTCACAGCCAAGACACGGTTGTAGCCGTGCAACACTTCACTCATGGCTCCCAACAAAATACTTGGAGGCAAGTAACAAACCGCGTAACAAATTACGATGTAGAAACAAGACTGCGCCAACTTCAGTTCTTTCAGGAATCGACAGCGCTCCTTTTGATTCTGTTTCGTCAACTCTGCCGAAGCTTGTGAAGACTGAAAGGAAGGCATAGCATTTTGCTGTCTTTTAGAAGCCATGATGACCAGCGCTATTCTACCATACACCAGCGCTGTGAATATCACAAAAGCAAACTTAACGATTGTGCTATGAGTAATCCAGATACGATAAGAGACGAATGACACTCCCAACGCTGCTACACATGTGGACCAGGTGAACAATAGGAAGGCCAAGAGTTTTTTAATCGTAACTTTGTCTCTGTGAACGAACGGACGAACAACACCAAAATATCTTTCGATACTTATTGCAGTCACGGTCAATAGGGAAAGATTGGTCAGCAAAATAGTGGATCTGTCTCGGATAACATTTAACAGGCAAGTCATAGTTCCTGCTATCTCACTTGCTAATTTAGCGACGAAAACTAAATTACCAACCAAGCCCACTGCGATATCAACATATGATAGCACCATGATGAGAAACAGCGAGACGTTCTTCCTAAGTCTCGGTGAACACGAAAATGTGACAACAATACAGCAATTCAATGTGATAGTTACTATGCACAGTAAACAATTAAACACACATGCTATAAAGTGATTAATATAGGCAATACTGGATGGAAAATTTGTGAGCAAAGGATAAACATCAGACAAAATGCGACAAACGATAAAGTATCCAGTAGTAGAATTCATTCTTTGACCGATACTGATTACACTGATTGTTTTTATTCTGTGCACAAGTTTGCAGAGTAAAACTCATTATCTTAACGACGGTAAATATTGATGAATATTGTCTGGTAGAAGTGTGAGGCTTTTCAAGTAGTATTTCGTTCATAATTACCATACATCAACCGGGACGAGTCTAGCTGCACTTCAATTTTTTGTAGTTCAATATCAACTGAAACAATAATAGGCAACATGATGAAATTGCGAAAGAATATTTGCTATAAAGAAAATAGAGTTACAAACCTTTTTCTTATTCACTAGTCTACCAAAAACTGTTGTCACAATTATCGCATATGTCCCTTAATTGAATGCAAAGCAAAACATTATTGAAAAACCCCGACAAACGTTTTGCTATTTTGTAGTTCTTTAAATAACAGTTCTTAGTTTGTTTAATAATACTTTAAGATCGTTGTTATATATTTGCATGTTTTCATGAAATCTCGCATCAATACTGCAAAACAAACTAAATCCGCTGAGACATAATTATACTGCTTTCACTCAGCATCACTGAAAATTAAGGAAGAACTACTATGTTATTTGTGTACTTTAGCTGATGTGGAAAATAGGGTAGTAATTTCATGTCCAGAAAAGCGGCATACTTCATGTAGGCCTGACCCTGCTGCCAACCCAACCCCTAACCGAGAATTTCGCGTCTTCTGGACATGAAATTGTTACCGATGTAAGTCTGTCGAACGGTAAACCTTCATTCGTTGATTTGTAAAACGTTTCTATTTGTTGTTCTATACAATCAAAGCATTTCAATAGTTTACACACACTACCTATATGAAAAGACAGATAATCGTAGAACTACACCATTGTAATGGACAAACTCGTTATAAACTAAATTTGGATTTAGGGGAAAGACAAGTAAATTTGTCTACGCAGCTGGAAGACAGGGCCGCCGAGCCCGGGGCAGTTCTTTTGTTCGGGAGACCTACGACGTCATTTCTGCAAGCAGTACAGTCCAAAGCTGAAATCGTCTAAAGCAAATGCGAGGCAATTTTGTCGAAAGCCTGAAGTTTAGCGCTTTAGAAACTTTCCTAGCTAGACTTTGAGTCTTGCTTGTGTGGTTTGTGCGATTAATATCACTACTGCTGTCTCTTAATATTACTTATGATACTATTTTGTCCTAAAACCACCAATTTCGTAATTTTCGTTTCTCCAGATGGGGCCCCGGTTGTCTTGGGGCCCGGGGCAAGTTGCCCCCTCTGCCCCCCTCTCTTGGCGGCCCTGCTGGAAGATCATATTGGATTTAGTAAAAATGGTAAAGTTTGGACGCGAAAAGTAAATGGTAACAATTTACGCACGTAATAGAAAAATATACTAAATTTGCAAACTTCGCAGGGTTCAACATTGGGAAATTTTATTCGATTAATGAAGACTAAATCGTCATAGTGGAAACATTGAGCGGGAATTTCCGAATTTCAAATTTCTGTCATCAACAATCAACAGCCATGTAAACAACACAAACATTACTGACATTTTAAACGAAATTTTATCGTCCGAAAACATTATTTAAAAACTTTAGGGCCTTTTGCCTTTTTAATCAGTGGTATGAGCACTTATGAATTGCTATTGGATGCTGTGAGATGCGAAGATTTATGGTGAGTATGCTTTGCTGCCAAAGTACATTTTAGAAGAAGTTGCTCTGCGCCATTTCATTTAAAATACCCCGCCATTCCCATGAAGATGAAGTCGATGAAAATTTAGTCCCTCGGAAGAAGTCAAAGTTCCAACAGAAAATCCCCTCAGAGAAACTGACTATTTTTCATCCTCATCAGAAAACGACAATTTCCCAAAACCTCTTAGCAAATTCCAAAAGATCAAAGGATGCCAGCTGACTTACCCCTTGGAAACAGGTTTTTTAGTCCTCTCCAAAAATCTTCTCCACAGAAGAGGTTGTGTATTTTAAATGGAATAGGCCTTCAATATTTATATATTTCAAAAAGTAGTATTTGCATGTTGAGTTTTTCTTTAACTATTGCATTGCTTTGTTTGTACTAATTGTTCGAACTGTTATGTCTGGCGGTCAAACAGTGAAACACCTCTCGCACTGCCAATGATTGCCAACAGTCACCAGTAAGAAACGGTTATGATTTCTGCTATTGAATTGGTACTGTTACCAATAGCATTTGCAGCAATTCACATATATTACTGATGCGAAAAAGCCATCCATGCTAATCAGCAGCATAGCAGTACACGAAGGGTCTCCTCTTGCCTAATAGAATTGTGTAATGTATCGCCCAGTTAAAATTAAAGTAAATAAGGTACACTGGGGAGCATTGACAGCATTACATCATTAAGCATTAAATGACAACTTACTCCAGTGTGCCTTGCTAATCTAAATCTGCACAATTTTGCCAACTAGTGGGTTTACAACATTACATGCCAGTTTCTTTTAATTGTTAACCCTTTAGTGGAAAGATTCTTACTCTGACATTGAAAACTGTCTATAGTAAGATGAATTAAAGTTTATGAGTATAATTTCCCGGAGCCTGCATCATTTACCATCTAAAGCTGGCAATCTGATTAGCTCTTGGTAGAGCAACTTAAGCACATTTTGCACCTGTATGAGACTATGAGTGCGATTTTACGTTGTTGGCATCAGCTGGAGCTGAAACCACGCCATTTCTTCGACCAGTCATATTTAAGATTTGAGCATAGCCAACAAATTATATTATAGTATATCAATTAAGTCTTGATTGATGGCACATGTTGTTGTGCTGCCCAGGCATTTGTTGGACATTTGTAGAGTGTATCTTCTGCTCCCATGGTTGGGCATTTGGTTCGTGCAGGTCATTCCCACGGTGGGGGTATTGTTTAGATTGAAAAAGTATAGTTTTGTTTCTTTTTCCAATTTGTTGATTTTTTGACAATATATAGTCTATGTGTGAAGTTTTGCCTAGTTTGAAAGATCCATTTACTCAAGCACTCATTGGTGTGGATTTTGCATAATTATTTTGACCTCACTGTTGTGCATTTCTAGTATTTTTTTGTCAAAATGTCAAATACCCAACAGTTGCCCAGGGGGCAAAATGGTAACATAGCAACTGATCAAGACTTTTACTGCCCTTCATGTGATGAAAAAAGGGGAAAATATAAATCTAGCAAATTGAGTAATTTTTGTTGAAAAATGAATACTAAAGAACTTTAAGCTAAACAAATTTTTAAGTAGAGCTAGTAAGATATTCTGCTAAACTCTATGTTAAAAATTGGCATTAACCATTACTAAACTGTCCAAAAATATGGAAAAGCTTTATGAACAACAATGGATTGGCATTGATCCATTATTTGATTTGTTCTTGTTGTTTGATTCCATGAAACAACGTGGCAACAAAATCAGATTTAACAAAGATCCTGTAAGATTTGTACACCTTATATGGATCTTAAATTTTATAAATTGTGTGATCTTCAAGTGTACATATTGTGAATACATTGCAAAAATTTTTGGACATAGTATAAGTTTTCCCATGGCCGTTTTGAAACAGCCGACTGTAAGAGACTAGGGGCCCGTTAGTCCAGTAGAATTGTGCAAGATTTCAATGGAATTGTTCAGATTGTGATAAATGTCCCAAACTTGGCACAATGATAGCTTAGGAGATTTCGAGCAACATTAGATATGGACCCCAGCGAGATTTATACCAGAATTTTACTTAAAGGGATCTAAATTTTTATGTCAGCATGGAAACGAGGCTGCTCTTTAACTCTGAAAATCTATTCTGTGTTTTATATGTGATATGAACACCAAACTTGCCACAACTGAACATGCTGAACAACATTATGTATGGTCTCAGCAAAATCTAACCCATCATTCCAAGTAGGGGGGCTTTTTCTTGTAGCCTGGTTCTGGAACGCTACCTCCATAAGGACTTGCCTATAATCGGTTGAAGCCAAGTTTTACCAGTTTTTTAAAAAAAATACTTGTTTTGGACCAAGGAGACTTCCAGGAATTTGTTACTAGCACTCCAAAGTTTTACATTAATTTGAAAACATACATTACTAGGGGATTTAAAATACCAAAATACTTTTATTTTTGCCTTTTCGGTGAGTTGTGTCATTTCTTATTTCTTGTCACTCATAAGACTTGGAAAACTTCATGTAAACAAATTTCATGCGTGTAGCCAATGAGTGCATGGGGTTTTATCCGGGTGTTACATCTGGGAACAAAATTTGTCCCCATCAATTTGTCCCTTTTCGCTTCTATACGATTTACCTAGGATGCACGCTCTATTCTTTTATAATCTCTATGATTCGTACAACTGGCTCCTGGAACGATAACTTTGCCGCCATGATCTTTGGGGGGAAATTGAAGACCAGGTTGCGGAAATATGAACTATATTTTTGAACGCTCTGTTTGAACCTCTAACTTCGTGTTTTGGATAGATGGTTTTACATACAGTTACTTTGCAGCGTAAGCTGAATTGCGTAACTACATTTACAATGCTTTTTCTAATTATCTATATAAATATGTATTACCTTAGACTATCTATTTTTACAACAATCAATGTTTTCTTTCCTAATCTGTTTATCCTATAGCCCACCTTGTCAACTTTCCCTGTAGTAGGAAACCGGAGTACCCGGGGAAAACCTACGACTTTCGGCAGAGTAGTGGACAGACTCTTTTCGCATGAACAAGTCAAGTTCGAGCTGAGAATCGAACCCACAACCTCAGTGGTGAAAGGCGCAAGTCCTAGCGATTGAGCCACCGAAGCCCCGAGAGCCGGTGAGGAGCTAAATATCTTCCAGATAGATTTTAATTTCATCTACCAAAACTTTGTACGACGTCCAGTGAGATTTTATGGTATTTTTTCAGCTACAAACGAAACATAGTCTCAGCGAAAACTTTGAGACGAAATGTCTTTCATATACAACTGATACCCTCGCAGTTTTCGTTGGTGGATGATGTAGAACACTTTGAACTATCCAGAATGCCAAGTTTGAGTTTCTCAAATTGAATCTTTTGCTTAAAAATTCTATTTTTCTTGTCTTTTCTTGGTCAAAAACAGGCTTTTCGCTGAATTCCCCACTTCTCAAGACTCGCCTTGGTCCCTTTGACACTCAACATCTATAGAACATCAATTAGCCTTTCTTACGAGCGCAAAATACTACGGTTTTCGATTGAGCTTGGACGCGCGTGATTCGAAGGCGTATGATTCACGCCTGAAACGTGCACGTTGCTAAGCGGAAGTTGGAACGTTTCTAAGGCAAAACTTTGGGCGCTTATGATCGTTTCAAAACAAGCAACGTCGTGGAATAGAGCACTCTGGCGCACATAGACACATACTAAGATTTTAGAATGTCAATTATTGACAACATGATTCCGAGAGAGGTGAACAGGGTTTACCGTTGAAATTTTGTACCGTTCGAACACGTCTGTTGCTTCGATGTTGATCGTTTCATAGCAAACTGTTATAATTGAACGCCAAAGGTTTTCCTTAGAAACGTCAGAGCTTCCGCATAGCAACGGGCACATTTCATGCGTGAATCATACGCGTTCGAATCACGCGCGTCCAAGCTCAATCGAAAACCGTAGTAATCATGAAGCTCAGATGAGCATATCAACTGCAGCTTTCATCAAACCACAGCAAACTATATACTTGTTTTTTTACAAAAAAAGATAGCAAGCGCGTAACTAAGATTTTCCTTGAAGTTAAACAGCTCTTACTTCTTTTTAGAATTACAAGACTGGACATAGGCTACACTTACAGACTGGCTTGTAAATAGCCTTCTGTGCTTATTTACAACAGCACTGCCAGAATTTGTCTGCCTTCTAACCCCCTTTGAAGTGCCATTTCCAGCTGATGACACCGGCAACGGATGCTGAACTTCTGCACTTCCATCTGCCGAAGGAGCAGTCCTTAGAATATTGGCGGATGATGCAGACAAAATCTGGCTATCTTCACTTCTTGAAAACTGGACATTTAACTGTGAACTGATGCCAAGTAATTGCATGAGAACACTATTAATAGCACCAACATTCTGACTCTGATTATCACTCTGAAATATTAAAAAAAATTAGTTAGCTATCATAAAATCTTGCTGACATTAAATCTAAGCCAATAAAGTTCCCTTGATGTTAGATACAATAAAATGCATAGTACTGGGCATAATGGAATGAAGTATCAATGGGTTAATTCTTCACAATTTCCAGGAATTACTTTTCAGTTATTAATTGCCAACTAACCATATCTAGCCAACTGTTAGGAATCAAACACCTGGCACAGAAACTTTCCAGATCACAAATAACAATATCTAAAAATGTTGGTATATAGTTAGAGATCTATTTCTTGTATACATATCCGTGTTTTGCGCGAATAGAAAATACTCATTGCATGCTATACCATGGGCAATATAGTAGATAGTAATAGGCCGATTTTGCTCCACTTTCCCCCACAAGCATTCAGCTCGCTAAAATCGATTCGATCTTTAGTGACTTGATTTTTTTCGATTTGATCTTTAGTGACTCGAGTTTAATCAAGCCGATCTTATTCGAACTGATTCTTAGTGACTCGATCTTTTTCAATTCGATCTTTAGTGACTCGAGAAAAAAGCTCGCTGAATACTTGTGGGGGAAATCGAAGCAAAATCGGCCTATTACTATCTACTGTGGTATTACTTAGAAGACTTAGTATCTGTATGTATTTTAGAAGACAACAAAGTCTCTTAGAAGACTACAAAGTCTGTATCTTAAAAGAATGCTGTGGTATTACTTAGAAGACTTAGTATCTGTATGTATTTTAGAAGATTACAAAGTCTCTTAGAAGACTAGAAAGTCTGTATCTTAGAAGACTTAGTATCTGTATGTATTTTAGAAGACTACAAAGTCTCTTAGAAGACTACAAAGTCTGTATCTTAAAAGTCTGTATCTTAAAAGAATGCTGAGTTAGCATCTTGGACGCTCGAGTCCTCGAGCGAGACAAGTGGACACATTCCTCTAGGATCATGGTTTTTTCAACTTGAAGAAAAATTTTGAAAATAATTTCTTCAAGATGAAAATTTCACAATCCCAACGGAATGTGGTTGTTTCTAAAGCCTAGCGGAATTTGACAACAAATGGTTGTCAAGGGTCTGGTTTATGTTTATCTTAATTATGAAATTTGACTCTATAAGCATCGTTATGAATATATAATTTAACGTCTCGATCATAAGCTTGTTTGATACTTCCAGGATTTATTTCAAAGAATTTACTAGCTTTATCAATACTTGGAAAAGACTCATTCCAACCAGAATCTAGATGAATCAATGTTACAGGACGAGGTAACTTTATAGCTTCATATTTATTATTCTTAGGACAAATTTGATCTGGATCAGACATTATTTATTTAATGACTAAGTTATAAAAGAAACTAATTTTCCTAGTATCCAACCTCCAACAAGACCTATTGCTCCAGAAGCGATATGTTGGTATTCTTGCATCTCATTAGAAGGTTTATAATAGTCTTCTAATACAGGTTCTCTTTCCCAGTTTAAATTGAGTTGATGAATTTGACTTAGAGCATTATTAGTAGTATTAATATCCACATTTGCATCTGATAATTCCTGTCTATATTGAGCAATTTTGTCTCTTCTTTCAATTTCTTTCTTATTCCATTTTTCTTT
>JAODVM010032448.1:0-19070 GCA_025400095.1 Phenganax marumi
GGTGTTTGCTATGTATCCAGTGCTTTGGCCCTACTGCCAACTGCAGCAGTGCTTGCTCACCATGTGGGCCATGTTGCCAGCAGTGCTTGCTGATCATGTTCGCCATGTTGCCAGCAGTGCTTGCTGATCATGTTTGCTTGCCAAGTTGCCAGCAGTGCTTGCTGATCATGTTTGCCAAGTTTGTCGCACCATGTTTAAGATTTTGACACTGCCTGGGACTTTAAAAACAACCTAACAGTGGCGCGCTGTTAGGTTGCGTTAAACTATATTCAAATATTGTCTCGTTACTTTAAAGCAGCCGTTCCCAACTTCATTTAGGATTTAGGATGGACATGCCATGCTAGATCCATGAACTTTATGCGAAAACATATGGTTGTACAATGTTGTACATGTATTATCACCATAACCATGGCTGTCTTTTGTATAGGTCAGGTGTGTTTTTCGGAAACGCTTTGTTTCCGTGCACAGCGAGCTTTGCGGTGGCGGTGCTACGAGTGGCCCAACAGCCAGGGGCTGAGGAGAATTTCAATGAAGAACAGAAGTTGAGTTATGGCAACCCATCTTTGAGTTGAATTTATGGCAACCCATATATATATATTTTAACCTTTGTTGAGCCACCCTGCACCGCACCCGGCTGCCCCAGTGACAAAAGGCCACCGCACCCGTGGACATACCTCAGACCGGAGGCCGGATGAAGCTTTAAGCCACTGTTGCTGTCGGAGGGATTGGTGTGAGTGATTTCGATGACACTTTCAATCTATTCCGGCTAGGGGTCGCATCTTCAATCGGTCTGGCCCTCAATTTCGGAAGGTAACAAACTCATCTCGGACCCTCAGTGGTCAAACTTTCGGAAGACTTGCGTGTTCACCGGCTGAGCAACAAGTTGAATTCGGTTTTCCCACACGTCCTAAGTTCTTGAAGGGGCAAAGAATACTGGGATTGAAGCAGAATGCATGCTCCTGCTTTTTGTCCTTCTTCCGTTGTGAAACTCAAGCTTTTCGCCGCTTGCCCTCTGCTTCATCTATCGGGGTTTCCAGGCCTGGATGTGATTTGTTGTGAGAAACTCGCACTTGTGTCATCCTGGGCTCAAAAATGGTGATGAAACCTTAAACATCCTTAAACCTATCGTGAGTTCATTTGCTTCGCCAGGCCACGGTATTTTCGTTGAGCTTGATCAGAAGGCTGCACAAGGCCTCAATTCCCGCTCGAAGATTTCAGATCGAAGCATTGGTCTTAAACTCATGGCAGTGAGGGGTTAACTTTTGCATGGGGTGAGGCGCTGTGACGACGGCTCACATATGGCTGACAGCCAGGACCAAACAGAACCCTTCCAGTCAGCCCCTTAGGAGCGCAATCCCCATGCAGGACCCTCAGACTCCGAGATCCAGAACACCTACATCTCGAGTAGACAACTCAGATAATAAAAGAAAAGTTGTCGAGTTTTAGGAGTTGCTGGCACGCCACTGGAGTTTATGGAGTTCGACATTCTTTCACATCTCTTCTTCAGGTGAGGGCCGACTTCGGCACAGGTTCAGCGCTGCGGCGGAAGGCCCCTTTCATTTTTACACAAAACAATCGCTTTGGATTGCACCAATCTCTTTGGATGGCTGGCTGGCCGCAGAACGCTATCCGTGACTACGAATGGTCTCCATTGCCACACTCTAAGTTTGCTTTCAACCCAGGTGTCCATTGAATGAAAAAGGTGTCCATGGAATAATCGAAAAAGTGTCCACTATATATAGTTCATTTGTTTCCAACCCAGGTGTCGAATGCTCAATGGTCTTTCCTTGGACGGTGGCAACAAGGATATTTCCAGGTCAGATTCAGCGGTCCGCAACCTATATCAACAACACTTCGTAGGTTCCCAGGACTTGACACAGGTGGATCTTCATGATGACATTTCGCTGCAATAAGATGCGAATCAAGATGGGTTGCAACTTCGCACGAGCTATCAGTGCAATATATACTTCAAAATATGTTTTGCTGCAATTTCAAGATCAGTCACCGCTCCGCGCTGGAGACCCCGCTGCTCCGAGGAAGCTTCGCATTCTGATCGCGAACATGTTCCGGCCGATGGTACTGCTGGAGCTTCAGTTTCGCTAGATTTTTCATATTTTTCCTACGAGTCAAATCCGCAAAATTTGAGGATGCCAGTGGGCAAAAGCAATGACCTTGACTTGGTCGTGAAGTATTCCTAGCTTCCTGGCTCAGTAAGCATGGATAAAAACATCTCCTAGAAAGCTCTGAAAACTCTTTCAGCATCTTTCAACCCTTCAAGATCTTCAAGCGCCAGCAGCGGACGCCTCAGGCTGTCACCTCCGATGGATCGCCTGCCAACGGCTTTGCGTTGCAATGACAGCGTCGTAGATGATATCAAACCGATATCTTTGCTAATTAGTGTTTCTCTAGTGTTTCTCTAAACATGAGTCTGGTGGGGGACGCACCACTTTCTGGGTGAAAAACCTTTCTGTGCAAATCTCTTGGAGATGTGATGGAGTTTGTTGCAGTACTTCATGCATTGGATATGTTTGTTTTGTGTCAAGTGTTTTTCTGGCTGGAGCTGACGGGCGAAATGGTTTTGCGAAACGTCGACGAGCTTAGCGAGCCAGAACCCCAGCAATCGAACGACACCAGTGTGATCGA
The DNA here is from genome assembly GCA_025400095.1 of Phenganax marumi. Classification (NCBI taxonomy): domain Eukaryota; kingdom Metazoa; phylum Cnidaria; class Anthozoa; order Malacalcyonacea; family Clavulariidae; genus Phenganax; species Phenganax marumi. Next base: position 2,644 of record JAODVM010032448.1, read on the forward strand.
ACAAGAACAATTTGTTTCCAGTGGAACATGCAATAGATTTGGGAACACCATGGTGTAAACGCCCAGTTGCTCCGAAGAGCCAGAGATTCCATCGTCCCGGGAGATCCAATACCAAAAGGCCCACTGGAACTTGACACGTGTAGTTTTCGTCCCAACACCGGCCTCCTGTCTGTCAGGAGGTTTGTAAGCTGCCCAAGTTCGGCTTCCTGAGCAAGCGCGGCTTCGTGGGAACTTGGAAATCCAGGTGCTGGCCGTTGCAGAAATGGAAGCCTTTAAAAATTACTCTGGCAACTTATCTGGTTTTAAGTTGGGAAACGTGTTCCACTAGACTTGGGTCCATGAAAGCTACTGTGTACTATCAGTCACTTTCATGCGAAAACTTGGCATGTGAGCACTTGACTCATCAGGTAGCAAAAAAACCGACCAAAAAGGACTTAGCCAAGACCACAACTCCTATGGTAGCTGGAAAGACGTTGGAGCTCAAAAGCTTCGGCACAATCCGCCAGATTCCAAGTCAGTGCTAGCTCAAGTTGTTGCAGTCCGTACGTTTCTTTCCAACAATCTTTTTTATGTTCAATCGTGAGGATGCTTCTCGGCGACCACGCAAGCAAACACCAAATATTTGAGCGTCAGGGGCTCGCGAGACAGGGTTTGCAGCTTGATACACGTGTCTTTCAAACCTGTGTCTATGTATGTTACTTGTTGAAAGTACTTGTGCGTATTCGCTGCCAAACTCCTTCTGGTTTGGCCGTGCGCCGCAGGATTTTGCGACCCAGTTACACTATTGGTCAGCGTATCGGGAGCGATGTGACCAGGCCAAGCAGCCCTATGGACGTTACGTCACTCCACAGCTCGCAGAGCATGTTTCAGGTCAGGTTCTCGGATGTCGCACAAATCTTTCCTCCATCAACACCCTTCAGCCCCTTTCAAGGCCTTCCGCCTGGCTGGAGCAGCCCCGATCGTGGTGCGGTGCAGAAGCACATCAGTTCTTTCCTTCCCTGGTGTTTGGAGAACTCGAAGGTAGCTAGTGTAGTTCTGCGCAGGGTTAAGTGATTGATGAGGGTGAACATTATGCAGTTGCGCCTGTAGGTTCCCAAGTTGCAAGTCGTCAGCCTTTTTTCGGGCATCCTTGGTCTAGACCTCGCGGTCACACCGCCATGTGCTTAGTTTTCCTTGGCCTCTTTATCATTGGAAATAATATCATTGGCAAGCCAATGTTGGGAGACGTTGGGAGCCCCTTTTTGTTGAGCAAACTAACAGGTGGATGGAACCACTTTGCTTTGTACTGCCCTTAGCACCTTTTCTTCTTCGACCCGTCTTTGGACACCTTCGCCTGCAGGTTGAGAAGGATACCTTCTGCAAGCAGGTTATCGCTGCCAGGGTGGCGGAGGGTCACTTCGAATCAAAGAAGATCCCAATCTATGACGATGTCGAGTCATTTCAAGTCTCCACCTTGAAAGCCGACCGCATCCATGGCTTCATGGGAGGCTTCCCATGCCAGGCTAGGAAAAGGTCTGGGTTTTAGCCAAGGGCTTTCGGGGTGATTCAGTGGTTTTTTGACCTTGCGTTGCAGGGAGTGAGCAGGGCGGGCTTGAAGCAGGGCATGGACGACTCGAGGTCCTCGTTACGCAAGCACTTCTTTCGCCTGTTTGACCAAGCAATGGAGGAGGGGAAGCAGCCGTGGCTTGATTCCAACCCTTCACCTTATGCATTCACAATCGCGCACACGCATCCTTTCATTTTGAACTTGGGGTTTGTGTTTTCACTTCACTATTAAATTACCAAGGCAATTCATGCTCATGGAGAACGTGAGCAACATCCTGAGCAAAGACCTCCACTGCATTATGCAGTTCCTTTTGCGGGACAGCTCTTTGATGGGTCAAACCTCGAGTCATTTCCAATCTCTAACCTAGCTAGTTGTTTCATCATCTTGAGCTTGACTATCCTTCAGGAGGTGGAAGCTAGGGGGCTTTGCATCCGTTGGCTCACGCTACAAGGGCATCATGTTGGTGCTCCCGCTGGACACTTACACGCCCACTTGCAATAGCATCCAATGGAACCACGAACAACAAATTGTGTAATGTGTTTGGATTTCTTTGGTAACAACAAAGTGTCAGGTGTTTCGAGAACGCACTTTCTTCCTCATCCACGTTCCCGGATGCAATATATTTGAGGCCCATGCAATGCGTTTGAAGATTCAGTGAAATCCAAAAGACTTGGGGGATTGCTTCGCCGCCTTTGCAGGGCTTCAACATTGCCGAAAAGGAGGAGCTGCAAGCGTGGCCCACATTTGCTTGGCACTTGCAGTCCAAGCCGCCTCTTGAACGTTGGCTGCAAGAGCAGTCAAGCCAGACCGATAAGGATCGGCTGAAGGCCTGCGGCAATTTGGTCATGCCGGACATGGGTTTCATGGCCGTGTCACTCTTGGCACACGGCTCCTAGGAAGCCTGCCGAGCATTTGTTTGCATAGTGAAATTCACATGGTAAAATTCACCATAGCCACGGAGTGAGTGACACCGTCTTTGGTGGTGGCAGTGTTGGGCTCGATGACCGTGGTGAGCTTGCAACCATCTCAGGGAAAAGGGTTTCTGCAATAATTACTTAGAGAGAACATCGTTCAACGCATGTGATGTGACACATTGGCATAGCTTTGAATTCCGTGTCGAAGAGCTATCCTTCGGGTCGAAGCGGTCCGGGAGTTGGGGTGGTGCCATCGTGAGGCTGGCCCATTTAAGGACGGGATGATTGGGTGGCTTCAGTTGTTTATGTTGTTTCAAAACTCACCTGAGCTGCAAATGCATGTTGGGTGGCTCTCAGCCCGCAAATATGTTAGTGAATATGTTCACGGCAACGTTTAGGTGCACAGGTGCATAGTTTTTACACTCATATGCACTAAAGGTATTCCCTTCAATACCGACGTTGCAAGTCCATGGAAAGTCATCTAACGGTAGCCCTTTCAAAAGACTGTGGCACATCAAAGACATTCATAAACAGGTGTTGAAACAACCGTCATGCAATCCGTGCGACCATGTTGAAAGTTTTGGCCCAGCCCCCAGATGAAGAAAGCATCAATTCCGCTCCTTGTTTCGGAAGGGGTCCTATTCTCTTCATCGCCCAGGTACAAGTGGCAATTGCTTGGGGGATTGCTTTTGCCCATATGGCAGATTCCAGTGCTGTGGCTCTAATGCCAGTGGCAGATCTTAGTGATGATGACTGCCCGGCTTCGGTCTTAGTCCCAGACCCTGGGCCTGGGCGGATGCAGCCAGCAGCCAAGAGAAGACCGGCCATCCAGCGGCCTAGAGGGAAACGCAAACAGCTGCAAAGATCCATGAATGCCAGAACACTTCGATACAGGGTGGACAGCTATTGTGGCTGCCGATGCAAGTGCTTCCAACCATTCAAGGACATGACTGTGTTTGCCAACTTGTTGGGAGTTCACAAAACTTTGGATTCCATGGACAAAAGCGAGCAAGACAAGTATGTCCAGTCCTCACTCTTCCCTCAGCACAAACAATGTCAATACCTTTCCAAAACATGTGTTCAATCTGCATGTCCTGTTTGATGGAATTTTTATCGCCTTGCTTGTTTATCTTTTCCCAAGGTCTTCAACCTCTTGCGTGGGCATGATGAGCCTGTGCGAGGAGCTCGCCACTTGAAATTACTCGGGTTTTCGATTTGTAATCGTGGCTTTTGCAAGTTGTTGGGCGTGGGAAACACCCGATTCACGACATTGAATCAAGCTGTGAAAGCTGGTGCCCCTGTGCCTCCGCTGGATGGCAGATGCCGTCCAAAGGAAGGCCTGGCTCCGCTGAGCCACAAGAGGAGTTTAGTGTATGATTACTTGAACAATTTGTACTTGACCGCCGGTGAAACGCTTCCGGATGGTGGTCATACTTCTTCCAACAAAAGGCCTCGACAGGGGGCCTACAAGTTTGATGCGAAGACCATTGACAAAACCAAGCTGCGCCACCTTCCTCCTGGTAGATTTGCGGACTACTGGCGTCTTTGCGCAGCCGAACACCCACTGGCCAATATTTCCCTGAAACTTTTCTCATCAGTTGGGGGCTCAGCTTGGCAATAAGTATAATCCGGGCAGCAACAGTGATTGCGAACACACATCTTGGACCCACTCTCCCGAGCACTGAGCCCCCGAACATTGAGGTTTGGATGCGGGAGTTTGGTGATCGCCTGAGAATCCGTGCGGCGTCACACCACGCACGCTGCGCGGTTTGCGTGCGACACCGACTCATCATCAAAAGAACCCCACAAGGACCTGGAAGACTAGCTCAGCTGGCGCAATACAAAAAACACCTCACCCGCCAATACAAGGATCGCCAGGTCTATTGGAGCCACAGATCAACAAGCAGATTTCAATCTACTTCGGGTGCCCCGATTTCAGAAATATCATTGATTTGCGACGGGATGGATCAAAGCAAACACTGCTACCCGAAAAGTGCCTGCATGGAGAGTAAAGAGTTCCATTCATGGTCGCGCCCACGAATGGCGGCCACGACCATCATAGCACATGGTCATGGAGTGCTAGTAGGGCTTTCTCCGGATAATGTTCCCACCAGTGGTTCTCGCACCATGGAACTACTCGCATACATGATGACCAAGCAGTTGAGCTACATTAGTTGGCCCCAAGTGTTCGTTCACTTGGAGGCCGACAACTGCAGCAAGGAGCTTAAACATCAAACAGCCCTCCGGATGATGGGCAGCATGATTGCACTTCATAGACTCCGTGGCTGTGAGTTTAGCTACCTCAGTAGCGGCCACAGCCACGAGGACGTGGATAGTTACTTCGGTGTGACATCAACATGGCTGGATCGGTATCCTGAGCTTCATTGCGTTGATGACTTCAAGAGTTGCCTCTCCACCATGTTGGCCAAGAAGTCTGTTCGTCCCAATGAACCATCTCGAGAAGTGCAAGTCTTCGATCAATTTCGAGACTGGATTCTTTGAACCACTACGAATGAAAAACCAAGAAATGTTGAGAGATGTTGAGAGGCCTAAAACCCAGTGTTCTTACATGCGCTTTCATTCGTTTTCAAGTTAGTGGGGTTCCGGCATCCTCGGGCACCCGGCATCCAAGGAAGCTGCACTTCGGCACTCTGCTGTCCCATGTACACCTCAAGGGAATAGGTGGTCCCGGTGCTCCACATGTCTTTAGACTGGAGAGACTGGCATCCTCAGGCCTGCTTTCTTTTGGTTCTTACATGTTCTTACGGACTGGAAGGGCCTACAGCTAGAGGGATTGATCAAAAAAGGCTAGAACTCTTTTCTATTGAGCGTTGGATTCTGCGCAGGAATTTCGTTTGATGAGTTGGACACCACTTTTTGGCGACGGCGTCGAGTGGAACACAGTGGTAGCGATGTTATCTTGAGGACCCAAAGTTCCTTTACTTGCGGAAGAAATTGTTCTTATTCAGTTTGTGTTGCTTTGCATACTTTAACATGGAAGGACAAAGCGGTGGATGAGTGACACCAACTTTCAAAAAAAGAAGTTCTGGTACCTCCCCGCCTCCATGGCCAATGAGATTGCGGCCAACCCACATCCTCCAGGCAGCTAGCAATTCGTGCAGCCATTGATTTTGAGAATAGTCGAACAAGCAAACATAAACAGACCATATAATTTTTTAACCAATGTGTTTAACATCACTGTCACTAGCTCCATCACCGTTGCCGCTCAGTCTATCTTGGAGACAACACCAACCTCGACAGCGAGGAGAACGCAAAATTGAGGAGATATGCGGACATGCTTCGTGCTCCCCCCAGGTTGAAGTGCCTTTCATGGAGAAACAGTTTTTAGTTGTCAGCGTGAGCTGAAAGCGTTGCTGGCCAGGTCAACCACCGTTTGACATGGAACGAGCCGCCAATTGCATCTATGACCTGGCCAATAATGTTCTGGGAAGATGGCCTTTGCTGGATGTCCATTTGTTCGACTCTCAATGAACCCTCAAATGAACATGTCGTTCGTCTCTGAAGGTACTAAGAAGTCATATGAACCTAAGAAGTTGGACTCCTGAGCTTCCCAAAAGTCTTCAGTGTCCCCCACTGTCAGGTTCTTTCCCAACGGCGGTCCTGCTGTCGGCCCGGGTGTGCATCCTCAGCCTCGGCCATTGGGCCAAGACTTGGAAGCAGCTACTTGGAGGCAATCATTCAGCAGCGGATGGAAAGCATCTACTGGATTGTTATATAATGAGTTCATGAACGTTAGGTTCAAGTGTGTTGGCCACTAGTCTTGAGGTTGAAAACCCTTTGCGTCTTGCAGTTGACCGTCCGCCAAGAGTGGAAATAGACCGGTACCGGAGAGCACGGTCACAGCAGGCTTTATACAGGGCCGCTGCACGGTTGTGGGCAAATGGAATAGAAATTTCCAAGGCTGTAGAGATCGTTGAATCTGCTATGAAGGAAGCTGGAGAACTCTAGAGACTGTAGTTGAGCTGTGTCATGCCCAAATTATTCGCCTTTTTGCTAAACCAGCAGTGTCCGCGCCAATGGAATCTGTTGGAATGTTGGAGTATGTTGGAGTTCTCCATTCCTTTTTGACGGGGAGGGAGGCATGCACTTGGATATTTGCAAGAAAGCTTTAGCAAAGCGGAAACCGAGAATCTATTCCTTTTATCTCTCGAACAATTGGTCTAAGTGCTGAAGCCTCGCTATCGGGGTTTTGATGCTGCGCACCCAAATTGTGCCAACATCGGAAACTGAGACTTGTGCACTGTCAGCGTGCGCAACTTTGGGGGTGCTCTGACGTTAGCTAATTGTGCGTGATGTTGGCGCTTCTAAGCGCAAAAGCTAATGCCTCATTCGGGGTGGGTCCAGAATGAAGTTGATCAACTTCAAACAAATATTGCGAGGGGGGAGGAATGGTGGTTCGTGCTTGACGCTGGCGACTCTAAGCACTAACTCCACATGTTTTCAATAGAGGATTTTGTGCCTAGTGGGGTGGGAATGGTCAAGGCTGTTTGTGCTTAGAGGTAGGTACTTCTCGGCGCAACCTGGTCTCCCCCCAACTGCTTCTCGGCACAAACTGGTCTCCCCCCAACTGCTTCTCGGCACAAACTGGTCTCCCCCAACTGCTTCTCGGCACACCCCAATCCTTGTTCGGGGAATCACAGCCCAGCCGTCTGAGACCTCGCGCTCGACAGGTGTGACCTCATGGGAAAGCGGAAGAGCGGGGCGACCGATGCACCTGGAGGTGGCAAGGCTAGTAAGAAGACGATGGAGCTGCCGTCCATTCCAGCAGCAGACATGAAGAAGCAAGTGCACATGAAACTGTTTGACGAATGGCTGACTCTCAGCTTAAAATTATGGCTCAGCACCATACCAATGTCTCACAATGAACATGTATACTCAAGTATATACTCATGGATTCTGATGCCATCCAAGGGATGCAGCGGTGAACATGTGTGGTTCTTTAGATTCGTATCTTGCCAAGCAGCTCTCCGACAAGGACAGCGAGACTTGGCACTGCGTCTTTCGATCTCTTTCGGCCTGGCAACTGGTGCAGGACACCGCGATCAAGTTTTACCAATTCGTGGAGAAGGAGTTCCCGCCAGACCCTAGCCTGTCTTTGCCCCAGCGCATGTGCCGCAAGTTGCTATGTACAGGTCTTGGTGATGATCTCAAAACATTCCAGACTTACTGGCTTCTTTCAAATTTTGATGGCCCAGGACCTATGCTACTGAGAGTGCATTTCACAGCTCGGCTGGCGCCCACTACTTGAGACCCTGGATGCTCCCGTACAGGGGGGACTATGGATGTAGAGGGCATGGTGAAATTGTGCATTGGTTGTTAATTAGCATCTTTGTGCATCAAGTGTTCACTTACGTTGTGCACATGTTGTTTCGTTCGTGATCCCAACCTCGCTCAGGAGGTGCAAAAAGCACTGGCCTTGAACATGATGTACAGAGGCTGCATCACAGACCCGAATGCACCTGGCAGCGAGAAGGTGGTCGTTGCGAGCGTCAATGACAAATGGCTGCAAGAGCCACGGACGCACGTCTCCTCAATGGAGATTGGAGCTGAGGACAAGTTGTTGAGCCCCCAGGCTGCGTTTGCAGTCAAGGGGTGGAACCGCTCAGTGGCGGCTTTGCTAGTCCTCCGTGCAGCTTGCGAGCTTGGCGAGGATTTGATCAAGGCTGGGTGGCTTCTCAATGTTATAAACATTTACCCAACTTACCCAACTTCTCATTGTTTCACACGGGTGATGCTGATTTCGCATGGAAAGGTCATGCCGGAGAGTGTGAAGGAGCCAAGCCCTCAATTTTACGACACACATGCTTGTTCTGGAGCAGTGCATTTTAGATCATTTTAGTTAGCTTCTTTTCGATTAGATGACCTGAGGACTCTTGCAACAATCCATTGCTCAAGGGTGACTGGTGAGCTTCATGACCATATCAACGTGAACAGAGGTTGAGAACTTGTGCATTCCGTTATCATGCTTTGCATTCCGTTATCATTCCGTTATATACTATAGTTGCTATGCGTTCAGAGTTCGTTCAATGCTCTCGGCTTATCGGAGCTTCCGGCAGGTGTGACACTCGTCAGCACAGCCCTCAGAAGGCGGCCGAACGCATTCAATTTTCTTCACCAATGCGAGATGCTACTGGCCAACGGTGTCTCTGGCGATTCCGCTATTGAAGGTTTGCATGCGCCAAGTTTGCATTTCATTTGCACGTCATGTCAGATCCTTTCCTATGAACTCTTATGTTGGGCAATTGTGAAACGCACAAGTAGCACCATTCCGAGAAATTCCTTGTCACGGCGCTCAGTCCCTGGAGAATGCATCAGCATTTGCAAGCGCATATCAAGTTGGGAAGTTGGAAGCTGGCGCTTGCACCAACTTGCTGACACAAGTGTCTACCGAGATTCGGACGGAGTTGAAAGAGTTGGTGAGGCCGGGCCATGCTCATAGCCGGTTCCAAAGAATCTAGCACTTTCACGGTGTCACAGTGTACTGTAATACAGGGATCGCTTGTATCTATATAGTAGAGCGGGGTTTGTTTTGGGTTTGTTGCTTTCAGAGAATCTTTGAGAAGTCCATATCAAAGAGTCTAGTATTTTCAGGATCTTTGGGCAACCAAAGTTCGTGCTGCATGATGGGATAGCCGCTGGTATCTTCAACAAGAACTTCAATCCTGTTGGGAATGGAGATCCGTGGAATATCCATTTGCAAAACACTCCGGAGCTTCTGACATTACTTCTCAGCAGGATGCGGCAGGACTTTGAAGGCATGTCAATTAGGATGAGAAAGCCTTTTGGTCAGAAGGAGCTGGATCCTTGGCTCCCCAAAAACAGTGAAATCATGAACCCTTAAACCTGTCCTGTCCAATTCGTTTTCTACAGTTCTTTCCACGCGTCCTTTCAATGTGCCCAGTTTTACCAGGAAACCCTTCAGAAAACCTGCGGTGCTTTCCGAGCATGCGACAAAGTCTTCAAAGACTTGGTGCCTGCCGCTTTCTACAAGAAAGTGGAACATGAGATTTTGTCCACGTCTCATGGCACCAAAAGTAGATGTAATGTGGCGTTGATGTCCACATGAAATTGGACAAACATGAGTCATAATATACGACGTCTACTCCGGTCCGGACCCAGGTTCATGCATCGTCACGCGGACGCAGAGTTGTTGACCTTGCTGACCACTACAGCGCCTCCTGCAGACTTGAACAAGGTGAGTATGTACGCTGCTCACTTGAAGAAGTACCGGGAGGAGGCACCACTAGATCAAATGTTAATCTTCCCAATAGATCTTCCCAAAGCACCGCCTTTCCCATCTCGGGGCGCGCGCCTCCAGGAATCAAGCGCCAAGCTCGAGAGGGCGGCGGAGCCTCCTGGCAGAATGCGTTTATTTAGTTTGTGGGTTGGCACCTGGCACTGACTATCGGGAGCCTTTCGTTTCACTAGCGCACAAATGTCCGAGGCTCAACGCCCAACTTCAGCAAACAACATGGAACCAGTGCGAGCTTCAGATGGAGGAGGATTTGCGTAAGCTGCGCGAGTGGGGGGCGCAGTTCCATCTTTTCGCTTCTCAACAGGCAGGTCGGGGTTTGCATTCCAGGTTCACAAGTAACATGGATCATGGTCAAGTAACATGGTAACATGGTCGGATGGGTGTGTTGACGGACAGGCGGGTTTGGATCTACAATATCTCAGCGCACGCTACAGCCGTGGAAAGGCGGCAGTGGCCGACATGATTCAGAAGCGACACTCGATAGTGACCCACCGGACTGTGGGGCTGGCCCATGGGGATGTTGTGGAGAAACAGGCGTCGCTGGGACCGTCGACGCTTCTTAGCTGTACCTACAAGGGTTGGTTATGGTTGGTCGTTGGATGTTTTTGCTGACAAAAGGAGCAATTCATTCCCCAACTCCCAACCTCAGACCAAGGCTTACCATCATCGTTCTGGACATATCCTTATGGCCATCACGTGTCTTGTTTGAGTGGTCTGAAACCATGTGATGGACTATGAATGGTTCTTTTTGGGACCATGAGCAGCCCTCAGGTGCTCTCTCCATAGACGAGAGCATCACCCTTGGTCAAGCTGTTTGCTCCGGAAATGCCAACTCATCCATGTTCATTTTGTTGCCTCAACCGCATTCTTCGTGCAGCTTGGTGACCATATTGAAGCACAAAAGGCTAGTTGAGGACAAGATGGTGGCGACGCTTACCTCAATGATTAGTCAGACCCCCGAGATAAAAAGGTTTTGTGATGTTGCACTCTCCACTCTCTTGCAACCCAACCAAATGGCTCTCTGCGTGACCTGCCTGGAATCTGAGGGTCTTTGGGCAGGATGTCCGGGAGGTAGCCTTGTCATTCAACGCCAGCGTGCATCAGGGCGATCGACGAAAAACCAGCCAGAATTGCTTCTCGGCTTCCAGGGCTCTCAGCTTCAAGGGGTCTTATCTTACATGATTGGGGATTGTCTTTGAGGCTTGTTCGCAACGATGAGTGGACACCGTGTCTCTGAAATGAAGAAGAGCCGGGCATCTTTGGGATCAATCACCGCGATTGACCGAACGAGAGTGAATGAGCTTCAGAACCCGGAAGAGGATCGGCCGCTGGCAGCCCACTTCAGGGAGTCTTGTCCAATTGGTTTCAATACAATTTTGAATTCTTCTTGAGGGGGCACCTTGCGATTGATTTCATAACAATCTTGACTCAGTCTTGAAGGAAGCCTTCATCTCCTGATCCTTGTTGTCACCTGCTCCAAAACATAAGGTGCAACAGCGGGGCGTCCAGGCAACACGACAAATCCTGACCCACTTGTTGGAGGGAGTGCCTATGAATGACAACCATCCAATTCTGGTTGTCGACTGCCTGCCCAACAGGCTTCCTGTCCGTGAAAACATGTAACTGACTATGGAATTCATGATCCGTCACACATCATCAACAACCCAGTTGGGCACCCAGCTGAAAACATCTCCGACAGGTTCGGAGAATGGTCTTCGGCCTGCATGGAGATGCTGCTGGAGGAGCTTACCAGCGAGTCTCACACGGGCCCCTCCGTGCACTACATGGGGGTGTTCCTTGAAGATGATTCGTCGATGGCCCGGACTCAGGAGAGCAACGTGGCTGGGAAGTTGATGGCGAAATGGTGGGATTCCTGTCCTGCAGCGGGGAACCAACGACGACCCCGAAGTGGCTTTTCAGAGCCACTCCCATCACTGGAGGTGCTGTCAGTTGCAGACTCGATGTGCAAGAATCTTAGATTATCTTCGATTGTTAGTGAAGTATAGCTTTGGGATATTTTGGGATGATTTGAATCGTTGTTTAGTAGTTAGTCCAGTTAGTTCCACCGTCGCCTCAACATGCCTAGTAGTTAGTCCCACCATCGCCTCAACATGCCTCAATATGCATCAATGAAGAAATCTACTTTTCCTTAAGGATTCCGGACTTGGTGAAGAACAAGTACAACAGCAGCCATGCTACATCCGTGAAAAAGATGGAGGACGCAATCGCTGCGGAGAAGGACTTGGCAACCGCCCTGCAAACCCAGTCTGCTGACGCTGGAACGGTGGTGCCTGCAGGTTCTTCAGGCCCTGCCACACCTGCCAGCGGCCCAACAAGGACTCTGGCAACTCCGGAGTTTGAAGGCGCAGCGGTGCCGAACTTCGATCGCACAGTTGACTTTGAGGAAAAGCACATGGCTGATTTTACTTCCAGCCAAACGTTGCTCAGCAAAACATCTGGCTAGTTATAGAAATAGCGTGACAACATGTTTGGCACACATACCAACACACTAGTATTACCACTGATGGAGCGGATTGAGGCTGCATTGCTGCTCGCTTTTGGCAGTACCACACTCGGGTTTGAAGATCGCCATGGTGAAGAATGACAAGTCACTATGGCTGATCAATGAGACAACCCAGAATGTGGAGCTCCATGCCCGTGAGCTTTTCGGGTTCAACATTGGCGGTTTCTCAGAAGTTCCAACAGGACTTTATTTACATATGAATGGTTCAAACTATTTTCGATTTGTTGAACAGATTGTTGAACAATGTTGAACAAACACCCTCATAATCCATACATCCACACGTCCAGCAACCAACCCCCTGCGCAGGAGATGCTGCCTCGCTGGTGGATCAAATCCCTTGGACCGTCGCCTCGGACTTGGACATCGTTTGCTTGGTGACACCGGGCGGGGCTGGTGAAAAAAAGCTTATGACGGTGGCCGAGACAGTTTGCTCCATTACCCGATCTCGTGGAGCAACAGAAGCTGCAATGGTGGACCATGATATGGCTCCCATGACCAAGGTGTCTCTCTTTAATTTTTGTTCATTTTTGTTCTATGTCTATGTTTGAAAGGCTCAGTTCGCCCGAAGCGAATGATGCATCAGTAGAGATCATTAATGAGGTCCTGTGGGAACTCAGGCATGTCCCAGCTACCCTGATCAGGTTGTTGGGGCCGGCAGCGAGAAAAGAACGCTTGCATTCCGCTATGACATCACTTCCCGCACCAAATTGAACGCTTTCAAGCCCAAGAAGGTCGAGGAGGACTTTCTCAATGTGCGCTACTCGCAGTTCGGGGGCTGCTTCGACTCTTACAACACCATGCTGAAGTCTCCGAACGCTGCCATCGTTTGGGAGGCAGGGTTAGTTACTATAGATGAAACAAAGCGGGTTACTTGGAATGGGTTACCAAGCCAATCAAAACCCCTGAAGGTAAAGATTTCTGATGCGGTTCCGGCCGTGATCACTCCCGTGAAGCCAAAATTTTTCTTGCTGTGTAAGACTACTGTGAAAGCACACACAGCTGTGCGATTGAAGTAGTTAGGGTGATGAGTCTCCTCATGGTGCAAACAGCCCATTTTTGAGTTGGGGACCAGTGCCACTGTGCAAACATTCTACACCTTATTTCAATACTCTTCTTGGTATGCTCGAGAAATACAAACAGCATCTGGTAGAACATGTGGCAAAAGGTGGTGACTGGAACGACTGGGGTGCCCTGCGTGTGGCAAGGATCGATAGCTGAAGCGCCATGAGACCTGTGAGCGCAGAGAAACAGTTGGGTCTCAACTGAGTTTGTTTTGAGAGCATTGAAACATATTGAGACCATGACATCAGTTTGGTGGATCGCAAACCTCTCAATAAATCAAGGAAGTCTATTTTACAGTCTTGGTAGTCTTAGTCTAGACCTCCTTGCTTGCATGGCATTAGCTGATGTGGACGCATTGTCGGATGAAGAAGCAGTGAGACTCTCACCAAATGCCGGTGTGAGAGAAGCGAACAAAAAGGAAGCCCGAGAGAAAGCAAAAGCCAAGGCCAAGAGTTCACCGAAGCAGGACACCAAAGAGGTTCTGGAGGATGGTCCTCAACCTTCTGCCAAGTCCAAAGGTGGTCCGGGGGTCATGAAGAAACCATCTTCGAAGCGCGCTGCCTCCGCGGAATCGGCCGGTGAGCCGGCCATGAAGAAGCCAGCTGCATCTAAAGATCTTGATCGTGTTCGTGTCAACAAGTCCATGTACAAGAAAAATGGTGTATGGTCAATCAAGCTGAATGACAAAGAAGTTGTTCGTGTCATTGGGATGCACCGAGTGGTCATTCGTTGTTGGCCCATGTTGTCTTGTTTTGTTTTTACTGCGGAGCTGCTGCAGGTGAAGCCCCACGACGAAGTCAAAGCTGAGGAGACCGAGATCATTGCCGTTTCTTCGGCTGCATGTGATGTCATCGAACCATATCATTGGACCATGTCTATATGCCTATGACTTTAACCATGTTAAAAAGGTCTGTGATGACTGTTTTGTGTCTTTCGTTCGCTCAGGAAGCCACCAAACAGGAATTGCTGCGGACCAAAGGCAATGTCTCTGCTGCGAAAACCCTGTATGCGCTTTGGATGCACCATACTTATGTATTTAACTCTGTCGTTGAAAACAACTTTCAACCGTCTTGGTTGGTCGGTTGGTGATGGATTCAACCATTTTCAACCGATGGCTGCAAACAATGGAATCACAAGTCCAAAAAGTTGAGGCATGTAAAATATAGTCAATACTCTGAGGAATCCATGAGGAATGCAGCCATCGCACGAGCAACGGCGCCACCTCCCGCGGCCGCTGAGACACCGAACGAGGATGGTGCCTGCGAAGAGGGCGCCGAGGCGGAGGAAGAGGAGGAGATGGTGGAGGATGCCGCTGTTGACGACTCATGAACTAGTTTTCGAGGTGGGGCGGAAACATGTCACTTGAGCGGCGAACAGTTTCATTGGCTCATCGAACAAAGATGGATTCAAGTCCAAATGCCTTTTATGAACATGACACATGAAAAGCGGTTGCCCTGCAGGTGGATGATCCGTGAGCTTTCGGCGTCTTCCGGCCTTCACTTGGTGTCCTGAAGTTTGGATGCCCCTTCTGGCCTGCAGATAGCAATGTCGCCGAGAAAAACTGTTGAGTTTGTCAACGTTTGTGAATGAATTAATCTGTCTGAAGTTGTTTTGCATCAGACCTCACTTTCAATCGAATCTATCTAATTACTACTGCGAGATTTGGGACTCAAATCGGCTAGTCAGCAAACGTCTTGACCGAAGAAAAAATGACAGACCATGGCCCCAGCCTTGATCGGGAAACCAAAGTTATGGGACACTTGGTCGAGTATGGCTGATGCGTTTAGTTTATTGGTTGCAAATTCTCAACTGTGATTTAATTTTGGAGTGAACTGTAGCTGAAACCCAGGGATGCGATGGAATTATACTGGTTCGCCACCTGATAATGGATATGTGTATCAAGTCACGCCGGATGAGGAAATGCGGCCAGTGGAAGATTCGGAGGATGTGTCACACCTCCTTCTTTGGGTGTACAACCATTTTGTACACGGGGTTGGTGATCCCCATGTGGTGGCTCGCGAGGAGCTGATTTTCCAAGTGAACAAAGCCGTTTTACAACGTGAACCAACATGGTGTGCCAGAGTCGAAGGTTTCAGCGTTTTGGAACAGAAACGCATCGACGTTCTCTTCAAGTTGGCGAAGCCAAAGTAGAACAAATTGGCTTGGAACGGCCATCTGAAGTTGCTCGTCCGATGGAAAAATCAAACCAGTGCGCCAAACATCATATGGACATCATGCAAAAACTTGGCGATCTTTGGAACAGGCCTAGAACAGCCGAACTTTTCCAAGAACAGGGTCACCTCAACCGCCTGAGGTCTTTGGTCTTTGAGGATACTTCACAAACCATTCCAGGAGCGGCTGTGTAGTTTCCATTTCAATTTAATTTTTACAGCCAAGTTTTCCACCTGTTTTTCTATCAGCCTGTGTTCCCACTTCGGTTCTCACACCTTGGTCCCCACGCTTGGCAGGAGTGGATGCCCAGCGCCATTGCACTCGCGGCCACCGGCCGCAGTCGCGGCCATCGGCCGCATCTTTCCCCCCCCCAAAAAGGTCTGATTACTAGCCCCCGAAAACATAAAAATGTATTGGAACATATATTTTGAGGGCTCACTAGGTATGATACTCGAAACGGTAGGCCATTAGCTCGTGACAAGTATACTACGTGACATGATACTACATGAACTGATTCTTCCGTTCAGTGCCCTGTAGGCCCAGACATGCCCAGACGATGCCTTTTCCTGGACACTTGAAACACACCGCACCTAGCTGACATACAAATATATCCATGGGAATTACGGTGGAAAAGTTTTGGAGGAGTGGGTGGGTAAAATTGCAAGCATGGTCTGTCAGCAAGCACTGCTGGCAACATGGCGAACATGATCAGCAAGCACTGCTGGCAACATGGCGAACATGATCAGCAAGCACTGCTGGCAACGTTGCAAACATGGTCAGCAAGCACTGCTGCAATTGGCAGTAGGGCCAAAGCACTGGATACATAGCAAACACCCGAACAACAGGAATAAGAAATTACTGCAAAGGACCATGACCGAACTCGAACGGCTCGCGACTGGGAGTCAACTTGGGGCGGAAGTGGTACTGCTTCAC
>JAODVM010032559.1:0-19064 GCA_025400095.1 Phenganax marumi
ATCCGGTGAGGAAGACATGGAGTCCAGCTACAATAGTTGGTTATGGACCAACTCCTCGCTCTTACATAGTTGAAGACGAATCCGGAGTCCAAATAAGGAGAAATCGGCAGTTAATGAAACCTGATATTCAGAAGGAATCTCCTGTTGCAAAACAAGTTTCTGTTGAGGATCATTACGCAACAAGCACATCGGCCGGGATGGGATGTCAAGGTGAAAAGAGAAATTTTGAGACACCCGCTCAACAAGAAATAAGAACACGTTCGGGTCGTATAAGTAAAAAACCGGACAGATTAACGTATTCGTAGATAACACTGGACAGGCTTAAATGAAAGTATGGTAAGAGAGGTAAATTACTGACAAGAATATGACTGTTTATTATAATGATACTATTTAGAACAATCTAGTTAGGATGTTTGATATAGACAATTTACTATAGTAGAAAAGGTATTTAGACTTTTTTAAGTAGATAATCTTTATAAGAAAATTGTAAAAAAAAGAAAGGAGGATGTTGTATAGTCATATCCGGCTAGGTACTTCCGGTATCTTGTATATAAATAAGTCATGTAGTTTGTAGTCACATATATAATATACTATCGAGACGTGAAGTATAGTCTGTCTAAAGCTACGGATAAGAACACGAAAAGGCGATACGACAGTTTTCCTTTCTTTCTTTCAATGAGAATGCTTGGTATGACGTCATGTTCGTTAGGTTTGGGACCTTATAAACCCAATCATGTAAACATTTGTTCAGGAAGATATGTTGTATTTAGTCTTGAAATGCTTCAAAGAATCCAAATACTAAAATGTCCTAAATCATGACACATACACTTCAGGGGTTTTTCTTGACGATAGTATTTTATTATATTGATATCGTGACAGTTATGATCGTTTAGCTCTGAATTATTTGATATTAAGATTAAGGATTGGGTATAATCCTAAACTCTTCATGAATTTAGTGTGCTTGTACATGTTAAGGTCAGGGATTGTACATATTTGTAATATTTGAGTTATCTAAAGAAGAATTGCTATATATCTTGTCACTGAAAGCTTGATCTTCATTGATTAAAATGTCTATATCAAAGTCATGGGTTGTACTTTTTTGCAATATTTTAGTCATTCAAAGCAGAATTGCAGTTTACTCCGTCATGCAAAAACTTTACCTGTATTTAAAGTGCCTATGTGAGGGTTAAGGATTGTACATGTCGTTGCTTTGTTATAATAGGGAACTTAAGATTCTACGACGTGAGCTCAACGACGCGAACGTTAAAATGAACACTTTTCATTTTAAATACAAACTCACAAACTCTGAAAAACACATTTGTGTTGCTATGGCAGTTTACGTCTTGAATATAACGTAGGAAAACTTTTCCTGAAATTCAGAACAAAAAGCTTGTTATGTGTCCGTGTACAAAGTTCACCTTATTTAGGACTTCAGTTTTCGAAAATCACGTCGTCCTTATCAGAGCAAGAAGTAGGACCCGGTACATAAACTTTCCCAAGCACAGCAGAGGCAGTTTCTAGAGTCAAAATAATGCTGAAACGTTACTTTAACATCAGTAATGCTGTATTTTAGTTTGTGAACAATATTTTCAGCATAAAGTAAACTCAATATTCACGGTCGCGTCGTTAAGCTCGCGTCGTAGAATCTTAAGGTCCCTACTAAGCTGTGTAACGCGGTCACAGGAACTCTTGCAACTTAGTGATCAAGCTTTATTACCCATGTTTAGTTTCCATATGGTCGTAACTGTCGTAGAGATAGAGTCACGATCTTTCTTATCAGCCGAAACAGAACACTTTCATACGAGTTATTAGCGAAACAAGTATTAGTTAAACAATATGTATGTTTTCTATAAGATTTACTGCTTAGAAGATAGAATATTTTGGCTGTTCAGAGATATCGTGACCCTTCGTTTACGAGACTTGTACGACCATATGGAAACCAGGCTTTAGCACCTCTTGCGACAGAACTGCACTTTTGTATTAAAACTATGTTTCCAAACTATCTCCTCAATCATTGCACAAGTTTATGTGCAAAAACTTTCGTGAAGTCTCTAAACCGAATCTCCAAACCTTCTTGAATGACTCTACATTAAAGCTTTATTGTATAGGTTTCTTTTGCTTACTTGTGGGGAAGACATCTTGTGTTGGAATTGTAAATACGACGCTTCTTTTCTCCGTATGATCTGTGGCTGGTATTTTTCGTTTGGATTTCCTCAATCCTCTCCATAGCTTCGCAAATCTTGAAACACTCGGTTTTCTTTCGCCTTCCACGGGAGTTTGATTTAGTGTTTGTTGGGCAGTGAAACCGATATCGGTTTTGGTGCTCTTCTGTCCCCCCGGAGCGCCGACGCTTGTTAGTAACGGAGGGGGCGGCGGAGGTGGGGGAATTGGAGTGGCAGTATTGTCACTGGTCGTCGTTGAAACGCTTTTCTCCGATATCGAGGTATCTCTGTTTGCCAAACGTTCTGAAAATGTCTCTTCAATTTCTTGTTGTTCACGTTGCCTTTCTGCTCGTCTTTTGCTGTGGAAAATGTACCCATGAAAATGTATACCAAAGTAGATTGAACTAAAGGCTGAAGCCCCTTGAGAACTAGCAAATGAACCCTTGAAAATTGTCTGGGGGAAAATGTGCTTGTCCTTGCAGAGTTTCACTCTACTTTACTGCATAATATTACACTATAACCGAGTTGAACTCTGATGAACCGTACTACTCGATACGCCAGCTTTACTGAGGAACTGTTTTCACCACAAACATGCTTTCCTACCTCGTTAAGTACCAAGCAGTAAACACAATGAAAATAGTAAGTAGAACAGACACAGCCGCAAAACCAGTGAAGAAGAATTTGAAGTTGACGTCGGACTCATCATGTTCTTTAAAACTTTTCATTGGTCGTAAATGGTTGTCCTTCTTCACCGTCCCGTCATGTTGGTAATTGTGATGCACGTAGTTGTGACGTTATAGTAATTAGCATAACATGTGCGCATGCTTTCTCAGTACTTGTATATGAAATCGGCATGACGTCATGATGACGTGTTGCAAACGGTATAAAATTACGACACTGATTACGACGTTAACACCCGTTGACTTTTCAAAGTTTTCATACATCGTAATATATTGGCGATGTTCTCCAATCCATGTTTTACCCTCGAAAAAGAAATTGTTTTCAATAGATGAGAATTTTTTTGTCAGTGGCAATGGGCGTAGATATCTCCAATGAATTACGATGTTTTAGAAAACCAGACTTGAACGGTTGACAACAACAAGCAATTCTATAGTCGCACTTGTTTGTGTAATCATGGATTTGGAACTAACACCATCTTTTGCGATTTGACGAAATCGTTGTTTTACTTTCGCTATCAAGATGATGTCAAAGGCAGAAGACAGGAAACGCAAGGTTAACTTAAGCAGAGCTGTTTATTGGACTTGACAATATTATACTTCCTACCCAAAAGTCACAACGGATACATACCGTACTCGATTAGCCCAAAACCTAGACCATGCTTTAAACATTGTGTCGATGGAATTAACGTTGATTTCCTCCTCCAACCGAGAAAGTCTTTATTCACACTAGTCTGCCACTTAAACTGTTTAACAGTGCCGCGAAAACATGTGTGTATGATTGTGGTAATCTTCACGAAAGTTCACGAACAGAAATAACTATTTTTGATCTCATAGAGTAAGACATCCGTAGGAAGAACACCTTTTGACGTGGTCAACTCCACATTTCATAAATCACAAAGATTTGAAGTGGCTCAAATAAAATTAAGGAAACTATATCACTTTGTCCTCATACATTTTATTCATTCTCCTTCAAGTGTTTCATGCAATGATAACAGTATGAAACTGCATTCTTATTCAAATGAGTTTGAAGTAAATTTGCATGACTTAACGATGGACATACAGTCTTTAGTCGGGCAAAGCCGTGGATTCACAAGATCTATTCTCCAATATAAGACTATAATCGCTTGTTTGAATAATTGTGTGCTTTCCTAAAGCATGGAATAGTAAATATTTATTTGTTTCGTTTTCACATTCGTATCTATCTATAGCGACGTGGTTTTAGCTGATAACTGATTGGGGGGTAAAAATCGTTTGTTGATTGGCGCAATTCATTACGTAGTTCGTTTTTCGAAGGGTTGTTTTATCGCCTGATTTTCGTACATCGTAAGTCATCCATCGCCAATACGTTACTACATTTTCGGTGACCATTTTCTGAATTAAATCATTTGTCTATTTGAAATCTTTTTTTTCCTCATCAGTCAATGACAATGGATCGGATTAAAAGGTAGCTTTATACTCTTCAGTTTCGGCAGTTGGGGAAGATCGTGAGTCTACCGTCATCAAGTTATCTTACGACACTTGTGACTATGTTATAAGATCGGTTCGACTCCCATGCATGTCAAGCCAACTGCGCGAAATCTCGTGACTTGCGCGCATCTGAAAACAATTACTACCAATTTCTACATAAGATTTTAGTGTTGGTGTGATCATCTTAGATTTCAACTAAATTTACACCCTGGCAGCTTCGGAGAATTGTGAAACCATCAATCTTCATTATACATATTTGTCCATGTTCGCCGATTGCAGTGATAAAACGTCTACGGAATTGTGTTTACGTTCTTATCTTAGCTCCCATTGTTGCCCAAGCGATGAAGCGTTGCGTTGTATACCAAAATTTACGTTGGCCTTTCTTCAATACAACAAGATTTACTTGATATCATAGAAGTAAAATTCTTGTTCTGCATTAAATCGGACTCCGATAGTTACTTTCTTGGGATTTCCAATGTAACGCGCGCTTCGTTTAATATGCAAGTTCAAGAGCATCATGACTCAGCTTTAATGTGAGCTACCAGAACTGCATGACACTTTGGTTCCCTAGTAACCATCGCAGGTTTATTAAATTTAGATGCTGGTTTTTGGGTGTTGGTGGAACATTTGCCTGCGCATGTATCTTTGCAGGGTGCAATTGAATTGAGAAATCTTGGCCTTACCTCGCTAGTTATTTTCCTGTTAGGCTTGTTCGTAAACAAACTTTGTAAGCCTGAGGTAAAATTGACTAAGAGGAATTCTAAGGAGATAAAGTTACTGCTAGTAAACGTTTACCGCAAATTTTTGAAGAAAGAAAAACGTAGGAGAGATAAACGTTTAAGAATGTAGAAAGTAATTTTCCGCCCCAAGAAGACAAGGAAACTTTTGGAACGGATTCCCAGACGTAGTCACGGGTGTTCCGTGGCACGATCGGGCGGTGTACAGGCGGCAGGCTAAAAGCTGTTTCGCTTGGCTTTGTTGCACGTCTTGCACAATTTACTTCGTCGAAGCTCCTTCGTTTTTCTCTCAAGTTTTTCGTGGAATATACTGTGTTAACGCAACTATCGAAAGCCCTTGTAGAAAAGGAAGTATTTTAAGAGGAGCTGGTGAAATTGAAGTTTTCATTTGGTTGTGATAGCTGTGTTTAAACTGTGTTATATTTGCCACGTGTGTTGGCGGTGAAGGAAGTGGGACAAGCAGCTGCACTGGCTCTTTCTTCCTTGATATTTCACAGGAAATCCTTCAGTTTTCGTTGAGAAAGAAAGTATAGGCACTTGGCCATATTGTGAAGTAACTTCAAAGCATAAAACGGGAGGTGAATTGGTCGAAATTTTCGTGAAAACCGCCAACTGGATCTGGTGGATATAATTTGTCTACGTTTTGTCTTGAAGTTTTGTCGGTGTCTGCTGTCATCATATATCGTCTGAGCAGGACTAAACATCGCTGGATTGCTTAGATCTCCCCTAAGAAAGAAGTGCTGGTGGGATAAACGGTACTAAAGCATTGTAGGGAGCCGCATGAGTTCGGCCAGTTCTCTTACTGAAGTGGATATCGCAAGTTCAAAAAAGGTGGGGTTTGTTGCTGTACTGTTTCCTGTAGTTTTGTCTGAGTTCGTTCTAACCTTTTTCCAGTAACATCTTGGGGGGAAACGACGCCTGCTACGTTAGTTTCTGGCTCAAGTTGTTTCTAGAGCAACTTGCAAAAGTAATACTGCCGCAGAAATGATGAAAGATGTTGAAACGTTGGCGGCCATGTTTGTTGACCCTCATAGTTATCTGCTTTAGAAATTTGCTTTTTCGTTTATTTTTTGTCTTTTATGAGGGGGAAATGAAAGAAGGAAGCCTAAGTTTATCATTTATTTAGTTTTGCAGCTGGACTGTTTTGTGTTTGACGGGCTAAATGTCTGACTAAATAGACAATGTTTGATTTTGAATTTCGTGGTCAGAAATTGATCTCTGATCGCATGATCACAAGTGGGGCATCGTAAAGACCAGTTTGCCCACTTTTGAGAAATTTTCGACCCGTAGTTTCAACCAGCTTATCTCTTCTTCAAATTGCTATTATTTTTCACCTGAAGAACAGCTTTTTAAAAGTTGTTTGTTCCATTGTTGTGTATGTTGGCCCTTGAGATATATTAGATGTAGCTTAGTTATATGCTTGAAATTGTCCATACTTATTATAGATGAATAAAGTGAGAGCGATTCAATTCCATATGAGAAGACTAGAGCATTTGAGAAAACGAGAACATTTTGAATCGCTTTCATTGGTTTTGTAGTAATTTATCCGCTTATTCGTTTTGCTGATTCCAAATTATGTTGCGACTCTTTCGAGCAGCAGTTTTTCTTTGTGTTTGCTTTTAATTTTTCCCCTTCATGTGAAGGGTACTAGTAAAATAGGTCCTATTATTAGAACTGGGCTTCAACCCTTCCCATCAATTCACCATCTCTTCAATACAGGGATAGCACCTTAGTACTTAGCGTTTCAGACTTTGATGCCTATCTACAATTGAATGGTAACAAAGTTTTCATCCCATCCCAGATGCAATTTTTGCTGCAGTCTGTTTATGTCAGACACAAAAAGAAATGAATTGTCTTTGTGAATTTCAAGCATGTTCAAGCTATAAAGTGAAATATGTACAAGAACCAGTTTTTGTAACACCCTGATACTAAAGCAGTTTTCAGCACAAATCAACTTTGATATACATTGCCACCAAAAAGGGTACTTTGACAATATAGAAACTTTGTCTCCGAGTATTGTATACTATAATGATACTATGGAATTTTACAACTTTGTGTTACTATGCAGATTTTATTTATTTAGTTGTCATCATTATCGGAGGACCTGAAAGGTCACCTCAATCCTGATGCAGCTGTTTTTGAGACTGGGTAAGTCCAGCTCTAATTTGACTTTTGAAAATATATTCATCTAGGGTGATCTAAAAATCACAACTGAAATCTTTTCAATATTTTAAAAATTTTGTACATTTCTTTAGATCAGTGAGTAAAGACTCACTCAAGAATCCAGACACTCAGCTTGAGCAGGAAATTAAGCAAAAGATGCCTTCGCCACAAATGTTGCCCAACTCTGACGGAGGTGTCATGGTTAATGGTGGTGAGCCCAGTGTGTTTGCAGAGCCGGTGGCACACGCTAGTGCACGGCAGAACATCCCTGAACATATCAAACCGGATGAACTACCTAAAGATGAGCTGCGAACACTTGTTCGGCAACAGCTCGAGTACTATTTTTCAAGGTTTGTTGTTTAAGTATGAAGGGATAGTTAGAACTAAAATCTTTTTGAAAACATGCTTTGCTTGTTGGTATTAATCAAGATATCTATATAGTCAGGTCGACGTGACAAATATCCCTTTTTTCTGTAGAGAGAATTTGGCTGGCGATACATATTTGGGTGAGTAAATTTTATCACATTGATTTTTTCATCCTTGAAAATTTCATGCTTTATTTGTTCAAACACCGTCAACTAAACTTTGTTGTGTTTTGTGTTATAGTTTCTCAGATGGACAGTGATCAATACGTGTTGATTCAAATTGTGGCCAATTTTAATCAGGTTGAGGGAATCTTGTGCTTGATAAAATATACACTGCCACAGTGCAGGAAAACATTTCAATTTTTGATATATTACATTATTTAGATGAAAAAACTCACTAGTGATATTGATATTGTGAAAGAAGCTATCAAAGAGTCAGCCTACTTGCAAATGGATGACTCACAAACGAAGATGCGGCCAAACATGAAACGATGTATAGTCATTCTACGTGAGGTCCCTGATTCCACTTCCGTTGAGGTACAGTTTCATTGTATATTTGTGCCATGCTCTTGCTACAAAGCTATTTCCTGTATTTGTCATGATATCATAGTTCACAGCCTGTCACTGCATGTTCTTACTCTTTACTATGGTATGCTGTTTGCACAATCTTCAGTTTTATATCAAGCACCAAAGGTTTTGTGTTGTGTTTGCAGGAGGTTGAGGAGCTATTCAGTGGTGAAGGCTGTCCAAAGTATATCAGTTGTGAACCAGCAAATAACAATTATTGGTACATTCAGTTTGAGAACGAGGAATGTGCACAAAAAGTATGTAGTTAGGCATTGTTAAGTAAAATTAGCAAATTAGAATGGTATTAAAACTTATGTCATGAACTTGTCGTGAACTAGAGACATCAGATGTACTGTTGATAACAAAATATCCTCTTGACTAGGACAATTAGGAAGGTTTCCTGAAGTCCTTTATGTTTGTCACATTTTAGGCATATCGTTATCTAAGAGAGGATATAAAGACTTTCAAAGGAAAACCAATTATGGTAATGATTATATTTCTGGTGGTGTTTACTTAGTAACCTAGTTTTGGTATAAATATGTTTTGCTTTGTTGTATAGGCAAGAATAAAGGCCAAGCCAATGCCAAGAGCTGCTCCAAACTTTGCCCAGAAGAATGGTTTAAGACCTGTAAGATTTGACTTTCATTCAAAAGCTGTTCGTATTTATATGCTGTAACAGTGATACAACGATAAGTAACCATGCGTGCCTTTCTCTTTAGTACATTTTACATTATATCCATGTCTTTTCTGCTATTATTTTCAGACAAGTGAACCTCCCAATCTTTCATCATCAGCATTTCGATACCCTGTTTCACCAATGTTTGGAAGCCATCAGGTGCATATATAATAAGAACTTTTCATGTAGTATTCTGTAATATCAAATCTCATGTTGAACTGATATTTTTATTTCAGGGTTATTCCTTTTTCCAGCCAGCTCTTATGTCACAATGGGCAGCCAGTCAGCATTACTTCGATCCCACATTGGTATGACACACACGTTTGCGATAACCTCACTTACGAGGACATAGGATCTTAACCGTTTCCATCAGTTTTGAAGTATCTCCCCTTCACAAGTAGAATTGCTTGTCAGCTGTTTGCAGTTTATATGTTTTTATATTTCTTTTCACATGCAGATTCCAACTCTAGCTAACAATGCTTACCACGGTCAACAGAACTTTAGTAAAGCTAATAGTAAGTAGTTTAGCATGTTTGAAAAGCACATACTGTATTGCACAACATAAAGTTGTCACAATTTTGTTTAACTAGATCATCAAGGAAACCGACCTTATTATCAAAATAATAGAAACAGGTAATGCAAATGCTTTGTAGACTGGAACTGTAGGCATCTCAGTTACTCAAAAGTTTTAAAAAACAACATTCATGTCTGAGTGCCATTGTGTAACATTGTTTACTCTTGACTAGGTTACTAAACATTGCGAGCATGTAGATTAATCAAGGGTGTTTTTGTATCTCTGTTGTAGAAATCAAACACGAAGTTATCGAGAACAATCCGAGCGAGTGGACAAAGATTCAATACCCTATCGTCCGCGTGCTCACAGTACCAATGGTACTACCAACACATCCAGTAACAATAGTACCAGTGCAAACAATGGCTCGAATAAATCCCCATCTAATACAGCTTCGAGTAGTTTCATGAATTGGAGGAGAAATGAAGATGACCACAGGTATACTAGTTTTACTTTTGTGTAAAGTTTGAGTCAGTCTGCAGCTTCGAGCAGTGTGTTTGATAATATGTTTTGTAACTAGACTTGGTCCTAGAACGCGAAGAAGGAGAGGAAGCAGTGAAGATATCCGTACGAGTGTACGTATTCTTAGGGATATGGCATATTGTTGGGAGTTTAGTTTCTTAAACATTTCCTTTGACTTTCCAGAGATCACCAGTACCTCAAGAACCTCAGCGCAGCAAGGATGACAGTCATTTTAACTTATCAAAGGCACAATTCCCGCCTTTACCTTCAAATAACACATTTGTAAGTGCACTACAGTGTAATCTATCTTTAAGATATATCTTCGTTTGTGCAAACTTTGATTTCAGAACTGTTGTTGTTTATTCTGCAGTAGAATATTTCCATGGCTGTTGAATGTACGCTATATTGTAAAGATTTGTATTTAACGGTTGATCTACTGAATTGTTTAGAAAACATCCGATTTACCGTTACAATCTCCAAATACTAGACAAGACTATAACAAGGTGAGCTAAACAGCTGTCTGTTCACTTGTAATAATTCCAGCATCTCATCTCATCATGGTGTTTTTCTGTTAGGTTGCATCTTCACCTCCACTATCACCTCCTGTCACTCCAACAAGGTATTAAGACAAGCATTGCACAGAGCTTCAAAAACTCATTAATAATTCAAAAACCAAAAACAAAGAAAATCAGTGCCGTGGAGAAAGATTGGAAATCGGAGGAAGAAATTGCATAAATTAAGCCAACTTTCACATTGATTTTCTTGCAAAATACGCCTTAGTTTTTGACGCAAGTTCAAACACTCGTAAGGAGAACTTCCTCTGATTTCCAACCGCCTCGAAGTTTGTTAAAAAATATTCGGCTTCGCCTCGTATTTTCAACTCCTCTCAGCATTTGGAAATCGGAGGAAGTTCTCCTACTCGTGCTTGAACTATTACATGATAGAGAGTGTGTTCATGTGTATGTGTGTTCATCTCAGTAAGAGAAAGGGACAAGGTAAAACATTACATTGTAGTTCATGGTTGTATAGCGCTCCAAGAATGACGACGTCAAAACCAGACAAGGAAGAACCGAAGGAGAAAACAACAATTGAAACGCTTGAAACTCCAGTATTGAAGAATGATGAAAGTAAAAAAACAGAGACTAAGAAAGTCGATGAACTTGAGATTAAATCGAAAAACAATGCTGAGGAGAGTACGATGCATATCCCTCTTGACAAAACTAAGGTTAGTTAGGAAATTACCTACGATTCCAGGAGATGCGAACACCATGTATGTGTCACCATTAATCCAAAACTAGCAAGGTTCTAACTGGAGCTTGATTTTGTTTCTTGAAGGAAACTTTATTGAGCGAGAAACTAAGTTATGCGCAGATCGCTCAGAAGAAAGCGATGCAGAGTAAGCAATTGGGGAATACGACGACAACGACGACTGCTGCTGCAACCACGACACTTACCAATGCACAATCATAGCGTTTGAAGACAAAAAGTAAGCTTATTGAGACGTAAGGAATTGTCTGCCATAGTGAGGTATCGGCATTAAGACAGTGTCACCTCACAGAGGTATCCGTGTGAGAGAGGTGTCCCCATTAAAGAGGTGCTTGCAATAGAGAGGTGTAGAGATGTCTGGAAAAGGGAGGTGTCCCCATAGCAAGATTTATTGCTGTGAAGCTTTTATTTCATTTTTATAAGTTGTTGTAAAGTGTGTTTTTGGTTTTGTTTTCATGTAAGTTTTCTTTTTCATACAGGGAGAACTCTTTTGTTGAAAATCCTTCAATTTTTCGAAGGTGCTTGCGAGTAGCGCCGTGTCGTGGTGTGATGTGGTAATCGAAGATGACACGAAATTTCAGTGTATCGCTCGTCGTGTACATAGTGAGGTGACCACAGGAGATGCCATTTGAACCTGTAGAACAACTGTATATAACAGTGTGCTGAAGAAGTTGGTCGTTATGCGTTTTGTAAGTATAGCAATTATTTGTGTCTGAATATAGACAGCATTATATTGGGCTGCAGCATATAGGCACAGCTTTGCTTGATGCTGTTTTCAGGATCAAAGTTTCTTCGATCAAATTGCAGCTCTTCTAAGTGTGTTGCTGTGTATAGATTGAGTGTGTTCTTAGTTTTGTCGATATGCAATGGTTATCTTGCTTTCGATAACGTCAACACTGAAAGTTGTGTGGTGCACCCACGTTGATCCTAGAAACTTTGATCAACTAGACCACTGCTCTTTATGATGCAGGAAAACAGTCCAAGTCATTGCAATGTCACGTTATAAATGTGAACTCTTTGAAAACTATTTAACTGTGGACAAGAATGAACATATTTTGATTCTTGAAAAATTTAGAGACCAGTGCAAAAATAACTTATTCGTGTGTCCGGTTAATAATTCTGAGTGTGTCTAGTCACTGTTGTTTCATTTGACCCTCATTCTATGCATGA
Source organism: Phenganax marumi (assembly GCA_025400095.1). Classification (NCBI taxonomy): domain Eukaryota; kingdom Metazoa; phylum Cnidaria; class Anthozoa; order Malacalcyonacea; family Clavulariidae; genus Phenganax; species Phenganax marumi. The sequence continues at coordinate 12,287 of JAODVM010032559.1, forward strand.
AAATTTGAAGCAATAACTATCTAGTTTTTTGAGTTACCAGAAGTTGTGATATGGGTCATGATAACCAATACCATATGGCTCTTTCTAGTGAGATCATATTGAGGTATAATTGTTATGAGTTCTTGCCTCTAATATGTATTTGAATTAGTGATATCCAAAATTGTTTATCATGATCAATATAATTTCACTGGACAGGAATCAGTCAAGTCATCCTGTTTGTTTGCAATCCATTGTTCCCAGGGCCCCTGTAACCAGGACATGATCCAGATCATGGTCCCTAGTTCTATGCACTTGTTAGATGTTTGCGAGGTCATCATAATGACAAAATGAGTGCACGCATAAAGAAACTAGGGGCTAGCCAGGTTATCCTGAACTGCTTAAATTGTGTTAGATGCAAAAATAGTATTGTTATATGTTGTTGAATGTTGTTTCCTGTGGGGTGTAGCTGTAAGGGGAGTTACAGGGATTGAATAATGCTCAACAGCATGAATCTGACAATATCTATCATGATATTGTCTTCATGTTCGCTACTTGCTAATTGCTGTAAATAATTAAATAAGCAGATGTTACTTTGTAAATGAATTTGCAGGATAAATTGACTGATTTCCAAAACGTTTATGTTGAAATTTATAATAGCACAAATTAGACAAGACATTTTTGCAGTCTGTAATCAATTTATTAGACTAGTGTTTGGCTTGTGGTTCAAAATTGTCCTAGGATTGCTTAGTTTGCATATTGTTACACCTGTTCGTCGATTCACAAGGGGGGGTTCGCAAACCACTTTTCACGGTAATATGCAGCTTGTGTTGTTCTGATTGGTCAATAATGTCACAATTATTACCACATCCATGAACATAATGGTTACTTTTTATTATAATTGTCTCTTTTCTTTTGGTTTTTTGAAGCCCGCCTTGATTTTATATTCGACAAAACTTCATAGGCTTCTTGTATTGCCATGAAACGTTCTTGGGCAACCTCCTTATCGCCTTTGTACTTATCAGGATGCCATTCGCGTGCCAATTGTTTATAACGCTTCTTGATTTGTTCTTGAGTGGCATTGCCAGTCAAGTTCAGCACTTTGAGTGCATTCTGTTCACCTGTAGGATCGACAGCTTTCACAAACTCATCATACATGTTGCTCCAACCTTGTTTTTGACCTTCTCGATACAACTGCCAAAATACATCCATGAATTCTTTCCACAGAGGTGAATTGAAGAAATGATTGACAGCATCTCTAAGTTTTACAGTCTCTCCGTCTTCAGTCTCCACACTGGCATTGTGGTACAAAAATGACACCCATAATCCAGTAACCATACAACCACCAAGGCAGATCATGAGAAATCGTTTGCATACACCACGTTTTTGCTTGCGTTCTAATCGATATTTTCTGTAGTATTGAAACGCAATTGCACCGAATAATGCAACGTACATGATTCCTGGTTCTTGTTTTAGGATATAGGCCATGACCATATTAGATGTGTAACACACAAATAAAGGTATCTTAAAGTCACCAGTTTCTCGTCCAATGTTACCAACAAGATATACCCCTACTGCGACGCCAAATGGAACGACTAGACCTGTTACCCAGATGGGATAATCTTCAGGGATTGCAATTCTTATGAGGAATCCATAGAAATACCCCACAAGCATTTGTCCCACAAAACGACTCACATTAAATTGTGGTGTGCCCCGTTTTACTTTTTGTTTAAAGTTCTCAATGTACGAAGCTTCTTCGTTTGCATCGTCAACGTAATCAGGTATATGCCAAAGATCTCGAAACCAACCTAAGCCAAACATTCCCCCAAAAGTTGACCACCATATAAAAGCATGGATATCGCGTCCAAGATAAAAATGATGTAGGCCCAGCCATCCTACAAACAACCAAAGTATATAGGCTAGAACTAGACTCTTTTGCGCCATTTTAGAGATGCTTTTAGGCAAGAATTGACATAGGCAACATAGGTTTTTGATAAGTTTTGAAAGTAAGTGACACATATGTATACTTATAGCGGGAACTACATGGCGCGTTTTGATTGGTCAACGTGTCAATAATGTTGCAACATTGTGACTTTGCTGCCCAGGGAAAAGTGCCAATGTTGCATTTCTTAATCAACTACGTCATGTTAGAATAATATGTATGTGGTTGTGGAATAAAAATGGTAGACAGCAAAATGTTATAAGGTGTGTTTTTAAATGAATTCTTCGTAGATTTAGCTTTTCTTTAACGTTTATGAAACTTTGGATATTGCTAAATGCTGACTTTTTTGACTAATGAATGTAGCATAGTCTTTGCAGACAGTGAAATATAATCTAAAATTTATTGTTTGATAAAATATGACATTTCGTTGACTTTGTTTCAATTAGTAATTTCTTTTTCAGTTAGTAATTTCTGATTCATCTGGCTCATGATATGGAGAGAAAAGAAGCTCAATTTTATGCGAAACTTATGTCTTCGTACAATCATGTTTTAATGTATGAAGACAGCAGCTTGCAAGATTTGTATCTTGCTGAAATTCCTGTGGGCGAATTACAAATGCGAGCTGACGAAACTAGAGAAAGAAACTTAAAAGATGAAAACAACAAAGTGTCTGTACAAGATTCCTTTTTGTTGGCTGTATTGAAATGGTTTAAGTGTGAGTTATTATTTCAAGTTATACTCTCCAATACTTTAGCCTGCATTTTCCCATTGCCCTCCCTCTCTATATTTTCTGGTCTATACATACTATGTCACACAATGTCACACAACTTTAGCTCATGGATTGGAGCACTCTCACTGAGGTGTCTGCAGATTGTATCGCATTTCTTTAGGTGAATTTTTTCGTGGTTTCACAAGATCACTAAAGTGTGATGTTTGTGAAAAGTCTGGCACTGCAATAGGTGCTGGTGTTCCCACAGCCGAAGAACAACGATGGGGTGCTCAGAGAGTTGAACTTTTTCAATGCCCAAATTGCAAGGCAGTCTTAAGATTTCCACGATACAACCATCCGAAGAAATTGCTCGGTATATAATAATTAGCATCTTAGTCTTTTAACCCTAAAATGGCACTTGAGAATTGCACCCAGATGCAAAAATAAAATGTTTGGTAAAACAGAAAAATTATTGTTTTGCAGAGACTAGAATTGGTCGATGTGGTGAATGGGCAAATGCTTTTACAATGTGTTGCGTTGCGCTGGGCTTTAAGACACGTTATGTTTTGGATTGGACAGACCATGTGTGGACTGAGGTCTACTCAGAATCTCAACAAAGATGGCTTCATTGTGACCCTTGCGAGGCTGTGTGCGATCGTCCACTGCTGTATGAAGCTGGATGGAAGAAAAAACTTACTTACATCATTGCTTTTTCCAAAGATCAGGTTAGAAAGAGTGCTATTGGGGGAGGGCAGGCAGGGGGGGAGTTTGTTACGCTGTTTAGGAAAGGAGTTCATTTCATCATACACCAATGTGCATAGAATACAAGAGATTTTATGGAACAAATGCTTTGTCGTAGTCTCTATGTGAAGAACTAACTTCTGTTAATAATATTATTTCAGATAATGGATGTGACTTGGAGATACTCTAATAAGCATCAGGAGGTTTTACAACGGCGAAAAGAATGTCGAGAAAACTGGCTTGTAATGACAATCAGCAGATTCAACAAAAACGTATGAAGCTTTGCATTATAGAGCCCTGAATTACTTTTCAATATATACATGTTTGATGTACATAAACTTCAGTTTTTAGATGCATTACCAGAGCAGGAAAGGAAGGTTGCTGAAATCCGGAATTTGAAAGAACTAGTGAGTTTTCTGAGTGTGAATAGAGAAGTCAGTGCTGAAGAGAAGCGAGGTCGTACTTCTGGAGGTCTTGAATGGCGACGAGCTAGAGGGGAACTTGGAGAATCAAATGAGGTGATATTTAATACACCACTTCGATGAACCAGTCTGTGCGTTGACTGGAGATGAGTTTGGGGGTGAAAATTATAGATAAATAGCCTGTCTAGGTATTTTTTTCTTGGTACAAATTGTTTTTGTTGTATATTTTTTGACTCCATATTTACACTTAGCAAAAAATTTTTGCAGTAAAAGAATTCTATCCAAGTTTTGTGTTAATAATATTCACCCCCAAACTCATTCCCAGACTTCATGGACCAATTTGTCAAATTGGTATATCGGAACACACGTAGAAATCACACATCTTGTGGTCAAGTTTTTTGCTTAATAGTTCATTTCATTGTTGTAGGTGCAAGAAGGCTATGTTTTCAAACCAAGTGAAGAGGACATTCGAGCAGGACGGTAAGTCAACAATAATTTTTATCAGTTGTTAATGTTGTGAATACAGTAGGACAACAATTACCGTATTTATTCGAATAAATGCCGCGGCGTTTATTAAAATTTTGGCGCTTGATGTGCGGCGTTTATTCAAGGCGGAGTTTATTGCAAATCTTGTAACAACAACTGTAAATTTATTGTTGAATCAACACTTAACCAATTTTAGCACTGAACCCAAAAAGCTAAGAATAAAATTCACACGTTATTTAAATGTATATAAATATGGAAATTGACTGTCCGCTGTCTTATATACCTCAATTGTTCAAATAAACGCCGCGGCGTTTATTAAGATTTTGGCAGGCACGGCGTTTATTCAAGGGCGGCGTTTATCTTAGAGAGGCGTTTATTCGAGTACATACGGTACTCTCCCTTGAGGGAACCTTTAAGTGAACAACCACTCTTCAGAGTTTAAATGCTATTACAAAAAGCAGATTTTCTGTCTGTTTCTGATGAATACAGTAGATATTACAGCTGGACAGCCATGCTGTAATATCTACTGTATTATTCAGGACCGTGCGTAAACGTTATTTTACTTGTGAATGAATGGGTTTAAAATTTAAATGCTTCTGTTTAATCATTTCATACTGGTTACAACTTGTTACTCTTGTGACATAATTTTACAACAATTTACTAGTCCAGATTATATTCTATATTTCCGTAAACATTTTGCTAGTATGCATGATGCTTCTTTAAATATTCTGTTCAATAATCGACCATAGTTTGCTTGTTTATTTTCCTCCTCGTGGTGATTCAATACCATCCAGGTCAATCTTTCTCCGTCCAAGTCGTGGTGGTGCATCGCCACTCAGATCAATGGTTCTCCTTCCACATCGTGGACATCCAATACCATCCAGATCGATAGATCTTCCTCCTCTTGGTGATTCAATACCACGCAGTTCAATCGTTCTTCTTCCACCTCGTGGTGGTGCATCGCCACTCAGATCAATGGTTCTTTTATTTCTCTTTTCGCTTCTGAAAAGAAACATACGTTGTATCTCCAAGCCATGTGTGAATTGACTTGTCAATGCTTACAAGTTTCTATTTTGTTTCGTTTGAGATGTTGCTTTGCTACTCTGGTTTCCTTGTGGAATAACATTGAAATAACACTGGATTGTATTTTCTATTCGTAATTCGTATATATGCATGGGCAAAGGATTGAAAGAATTGATTTAATGTTACTGATATGAGTTTAAAATATTCCTAAATCTTTTTATTTGTAATTTGCGTGGACTTTACTAAGTCTTAGAGTACTTCTAGTATTTACCTCGAATAATCGTTTCTGTTTAAGTTCGTATCTCCGTTCACCATTAGCCAAAATGGCATAAAAAGCAAAAGCACAACGGCGAAGCTTGGAGAATTCATGATACTCATCTCTGCGGGTTCAAATTTTCGGTTACTCTGCACACCGCAGCTTTATGTTTGAGTTCTTGACTATTCTCCCCTTTTATAAGGCTTATTTTTCAATTACTAAATAATTGATCGGAATTGTTATCATTCATCCGTGCTTTATAGAATTACGACAATAAATTGAAACCGTTATCAAGACAAGGCCAGATGGGAGCCTGGTCGCACGCAAATAACGCTCCAGAGCTTTTTTTAGCCTAGCATTTGAAGAGCAGAGGAGTAAGAAAAATCTGTATCCATAGATAATGTTTTTCTGTCCTGTATGCAATTCTTGCATATATTTATACAACTCTCAGCTGACAATCTTAATATTTTATGGAAGTTTATGTAATCCTGGTTTTGTCTTCTTATAAAGCTGTTGAGCATCACTTGCTCATAGCTGCTGAACAACTGCATTTATTTCCCAGAAAATAAGAGAGGTTAAACGTCGTTTGCCGTGTTACTGCACACCACTGCACATGGCATGTATCGAGAGATTACACGAGATAATAATAATTGAATCTCAACTAGCACAAGGAACTCAATAGAACAGACTGATTAAATTGGAAAATAAGTTGAAAATCCAATTAAAATATGCTCTGTGGCTAAAGATATGTGACACAGATATCTAACTCCTTGGAGAGCCAGGTTTTTTTATGATCATGGGGGATAATGTTTAGGACTCAATCAAACTCTTTGACTCGTTGCTCTAACTGTTCTTGTTGTGGAGTTTGATAAGATTTCAAACCATGCCTTATTAATTCGAACCTAAGGCTGTGTTGTGTATGATTTCCATTCAAGCTACGTTTTTCGTCCTAGAATGCGGGTAAGATATTCTACTGCCTCGGACACGTATTACCGTGCATTGCAAGATGACGTCACGTCAGGAGTGAACGATGTGAGAGGTTGGAAAAACGGAGTCTACTCAATGACGTCAGTATTTCGAAAAGAAGAATACGATTGGAAGATGGTAAAGGCCCATCTAAACGATGCGATTTTTGCTTACGATTGCTGCATGCAACTTGCTGACGCCATCTCTGCGACACGAATCGTGCCGTGTAGATAGCCCTACAACTTGCGTACGACAGT